>JBBPCY010018680.1:0-14995 GCA_037974405.1 Brachyalestes nurse
ATTTGTACACAGCATAGTGTATTTAGTACAAAGAATATTTTCTTTGCTTTTATTTTATACTATATTTTATATTGCTCTTGTCTCTGTGTCTCTGACCTAAAAAGTTTCCTGATTCTGAATGTTTTAAGGAACATGAAGGTGAAAATCAAGCTGCTGCAGTGACTGGTGTGGGATAGTGGATGATGCGGATTGTGTAAAACTACCACAGTCTACCTTGGGCTAGACTCCTAACCCTACATTCACCAACTGTAACATTATTAACCCTTTCCAACCATCTCATTCAAATATTGATGACTTATAGCCAACCAATCACCAATTTTAAATCTGAAAGCTGCCCAGGTTAGCTGACAACCTAAGCTACAGTTTGATTTGATTGGTCAAAACGTTTGTGGTAGAAATTCATTTCAAACGGAGGAAAAAACTACTATAAGATCACCAAACACTAAACAAACTGAGGTAGGACAGTAAAAACTTTTCTAAAATACCTATGCCTGGTTTGTGTTTTTTTTTTAAATAAATCTTTTATACAGCAGTAATAACTTTTAAATGGTAGTTTTATGCATACTCTTTTCCTGTACATCTTTTCTCTATATTGCACATACATATGTTTAAAACATGCGGTTTTAAGAAACTGGATTTTTTTTCTTGTCCGATTAATGTTGAATTTAAATTACCAGAGTAATACTTCACCAAAGGGGATCAGACAAAATGATGTGGGACCATTCTTAAAATGTTATAAATGTAGTTTTTTACTTTCTGTTAGAAACTTTATACGTTATAATGTTTGTATGGTAGATGAGACATTTATATTGACTAGTGGTGCAACGGATCAAAAAACTCACGGTTCGGATTGGATCACGGTTTTAAGTCACGGATCGGATCACGTGAGCTTATAACTTCAAACAGACGAGGATGTCTACATTTTGTGGGGAGACTCTCACAGAGGGGGCGTGTCTGCAGTACAGGGCTTCATATTTCCCACTCCGCTGTGATGTAATGAGCGGTCACGGTCACGTAGCTTTCCGTTGCCATTTGAAACACATTCATCATTATTTAAACCCCTTGTTTTGCACAACGGAATGAGGCTTCATGTCTGCAGCTATAAACACCCCAAAAGCTTTTGTAATAGCTTTAGCCCGGTCGGTTGTTGCCTTTTGACCACGCGCACCACATACTTTTTTTTCAAATCTTCGGATCACGTGCGTGGCGAACCGTGGAGAGAGAGCGGTTCGGATTATAGATCAACAGTGATCCGTTGCACCACTAGGGCCTAGTGATGAGTAATGTTTGTTTGATGTTTGTTAATAAGACCATTAGATGCATGCATTGTCATATGCGTTTGGGCATGTCAAGTTATTTCAGTATTTATTAGATTTATCCGAATGCTGTTTTGTTTAGTCAGTCTGTAAAGCAATTCATACCCCCTTTAATCATTTACTGATCAGTATTCTATTTGTTTCTGTCTAACTCCGGGTCGTTTAACATTAAGTTAGTTGCTCCGCCATTACATCTTCCGCCCAAAAAGTTCCCTGACCTGCTGTCACACTCTTCTTCAGAATCTGATCAAACTGGCTGTATCTGTATGCTAAAGCAGATAATTTAACAGTTAGCTGCAGTCTGAAGTGAGTCATTTCTAAGCCACCAGCGTTCGGAATGATAGAGTTACTGAGAAAAAAACGCGTAGAACAATTCTCAACTGGTGCCGTCGGTGCTAAATGATGTCTTAAGGTAACGTAAAATGACAAACACTGTTCTGTTGCCCAGCTCTATATTGCAGCTAATCATCAGCTAAAATGTCAGGATCCTAAAGGGGGATGTTGGGCTGTGGTTCTTATCCAGAGCGATCCTAAAGGGGGATGTTGGGCTGACGTTCTTATCCAGAGCGACTTACAATCATCAGTTACAGGGACAGTCCTTCTGGAGACGCTGAGGGTTAAGTGTCTTGCTCAAGGACTCAATGGTAAAAAGGGGGCGGGTTTGAACCTGCAACTTTGTGGTCATCGGGTTCACAGTCAAGTGTTCTACCCTCTAGGTTACAACCACCTCCTACTCCTCATAGCCATCACTGTCATGAAAGGTTTCCTCGATTTGTTAAATGACAAGTCATTATTGATCTTGTCGAATGTTGTACTGTAAATTGTGAAAAGTGTGAACTAAGCAGGGAGACAGGGAGTCTGTTCGCATGAAGGTGCTAGGCCTACCCACCAAGCTATATTAAGACATTCGTTTATCCCACAAAATGCCAGCACACTGGGTGAAGAGCAAAAACTCTTCTTTTGTTTGATGCTTGCTGCTTTCAGAAGAGAACTGGCTAATAATGATCAGTTTTGGCTCTGAGGAACTCATAACTGGAATCATTTTAGAAAATCTCCCCCACCCCCAGTTATTTTACTATTTCACTTCTCGGCAGGTTATCACACACACACTCACACACACTCACACACACACACACACACACACTCACACACACACACACACACACACACACAAAAAGCAGCCTTTCTTTCAATCGAGGTGATATATTTTTAACACTGTTTCCCCACGCAGCTTTCACTCTCCTCTCGGCTGGAGCCAGCTTCGAGAAGCCATCAGCGCCAGGTTAGTGGCAGGATGGAAAGAATCAGGTCGCAGGTGGAAAAAAAAAAGAGGGGCTCCAGTTGGAGTGGCTCTGGAGAACGTCCACACTTCACTGCCCGGTTCCCCAGACACAGCGAAGCCACGCTCCAGCTGAAAGAAGCCCAGGCACGCTGACATCACTCGCCTCGTTTTTTCCATCCACAGCTTTTCAGAAGGATGTGTGCGGGGCTACAAGAGTGGCTGAGGGCAGCCTTTAAACCGTTCTGACTCCTAGCTCATTAAAAACAGTGTAAGACATTGTGTGGAAAGTGCTGATTCTAAACTTTGATCCCTGCCACAACTCCACAGCTGTGAATAGAATAGGATCTAATTTATGATGGTTCCTAATTTGATGAAAAGTTATTAAAGTACTATTCTAATAAAAAGAAACAAACAAGTGGAAAAAGTCAGAGGCAGAGTTGACGATGCTGCAAAAGGAAATGTTTAGTGTGTGTAATAACTATGCACCTAATTACATTATTACATATAAATATTAGAACGTAAAGGAAATGGCAATGTATCTCCAGACTTGTATGCGTTAAACTCATTACAAATGGAAAGTAATGGGTAGAGTCTGGTTAGATATAGAGGGTAGAAGGATTGGGTGCATTATAGCAATACTGCAGTAACAGAGGAGTTAGTGTTCCTCTCTCTCTCTCTCTCTCTCTCTCTCTCTCTCTCTTTCTCTTCTTCCAGATGGGGCAGAGCAGGACAGCCAGAAGTGTCACAATTAGACAACTAGCTCGGAGATGATGTGAACCGTTCATATCTTGATATCAGTAGGGCTGGCCATGAAAAATTACAGATTATATCAAATATTATAGACGTTTGAATTATCAGACAACAAGAAAATAAGAGGCTGCCTTGGAGGCATGCTTGATGAATTATCTCAATTATTTAAGTATAGTGAGCCTTAAACCTGTTGGATGAACAGTCCTGATGTCATTTCTACTAAGGAAAATCCTGTACGTTTAGTCTCCACATGGCTATATATAGTGCAACTCCATGTTAGTTAAATTCCATGTAATTCCATGTTAGTTAAAGTCAAACGCATCAGCATGTGGGACTGGAGGTTTCCATGCACGGTTCTTGGTAAGGATAGTGAAAAAAAAGAAGGCAACCGATCCAAGGACGGATGAGACTGCATCACGGAGTTGACAGACACTGTGAGAGGACTAATTCAGAAAATGTACGTTCAAGGTGGTGTTTTGTTATTGTTTTAATTGTAAACGCAATACGAAAAAACTAAGTCTCTCCAGGTCCAAGGGACAATATGATGCCTAGCCTCTAGGGGCCTATTCCCTTAATAAAACAGCCACAACGTTACAATACATAAAATACAAAATAATGTAATAATAATGTGATAACGATGTATGAATAATCATAAAACAAATCTACCAAGCAGTGTATCATAATAAGATTAATTAATGCATTTATACATAATTCAGCTGCGTGCAGTCATGAGTTATCGAACTGCTTCGAACACGGCTCCGCTAATCTGATTTTTGAACAGGAACTAGCAGCCATGAATTTAGAGTGACTCCTTTGTTTTAGTGCCTTTAGAGATTTGCCAGCGCTACAACAAGCATGTCATTGGAAGTTTTTCACACTCATACTTCCACCCAAATCCCCCCCGAGTATTTTTTGCTGCGCCACTGAATATATTAGGCTGTGATGCAAACTAAATAAAAATCTGTGAGTTTTCACAACCTTTACACACACCCGGTGCTCCACCTCACCGGAGTGCTAACATCTGCTGATAGTTTCTCGTTCATTATCGCGTTATGGCATGTAAAGCTCTTCCTCACAGACTCTTATTGTGAAGCCTCACACCTCTCTGTTGTCTTGCATATTTTGTATCTGATTTTGACTGTTCTGTGATTCTCGTTTGACTGGCGCTAGCCTAACCCATTCTCTTCTTGTTCTAGTTCTTCGTTTAGCAGTACAGTAGTCTTCAGCACTGGCAGTAGGCCAATCTCTCATTAGGTTCCCGTCTTCCTGTGTACTATTTTATTGCTTAGCTATTAGCTAACCCTAGCTAGTGAGGCCTGCTTTGCTAGACCTCGATGAGTATTTCTCTTTTTGCTTAGTTTATTCTTTCCATGGGCGCCGGAACCATTATAGCAGGGGGACTCTTCAAAATCATTCGTTTCGTCCCCCCCCTCACATACTGTTACTAACGGCCGAGACTCTGCACGTGCGCAGCCTCCCTGCCTTTTCCCCCGGACAACAACCAAGACTTTGCATGGACACCAATCCCCGGGCCCCCCCCAGAAGGACAGAGATTTTGCACGTGCAGCAACCCATCCACCACCCCGCCCAAGCCCCGCCCCACCACCAAGCCCCACCCCACCACCAAGCTCCACCCCTGTGCCCAAGCCCTGCCCCTCTGCCCAAGCCCTGCCCCCTCCACCCAAGCCCTGCCCCCTCCACCCAAGTCCCGCCCAAGCCCTGCCCCCCACCCACCCACGCATAGACCGATGCGCCCCCTTCACATTACAAATGCTTCCGCCGCCCCTGGTTCTTTCACATCTTTTGCTACTACTAAATCCGCACAAAGGTCTTCAACTTTTTTAGACTGATTTATTATTACAAAAATCAAATAACTGCAGCCGAAGTCGCATTATTAATGGAGAAGAGTTCATTAAATTGTCATTTCCATTAAAAGGTCAAAAAGCACCAACATGCACTAGCATTAAATTGCCACTGGTACTTTATGGCACATTTAACTAGACCTAATGTAATGCCTTATAACATCAATGTCAGCTAGTATGTAAAGGTATATACAAACAACCTGCACTACTACTGTTTAGGGTGTTTCTTCAAATAGGTGCATTTTGGCCTAAACTTTATAAGCACAGATGTCATTTCCACCGCATTCTTGTCTTCGCCACTAAATAGGGAAATGTGGTGGAAATGACAATTCTGTGTAAAGTGACCGTTTGTCAAACATGAACATCGTGAAATTCTTTCTCTGTATTTAACTACTATACTACTGGAGGGCCTCACCATATATGTTTTTAATTGTTTTCCTATCATTGGCCTTAACAATACTAATTTCAAAGACTGTCAATCATTAAATGTTTTACTGTATGCTCCATTTAACCGAATGGAATTCCACTTCTACAGAGATCACAACTCTATAGACCCAATGCTGGGGGGGAGCTTCATGCCTCTCTAGCCGACGCTTGGTGTTAGGCACAGTAACCAAATGCCATTGTGCTGCGTTTCCTCTCATTATATTGGTCAATGCTTTTTTTTTGTCTATTTTCTGTGGCAATGGGGGCACCCTAAAGTAGTTCCAGTAGGGCTATTTGGACACTTGTGTACATGCATTGCAGGGCAGTCTGTAGCTGTGAAACATCAAGGAACTATACTGAAATATGTAGCAACATAATCACGATATAGAATCTGTCATGCAGCCTTGTGTCACAAGCCATTGATACCAGTGATTCACTTCAGCCCTCACACAGCTAGTAAACATCCACACACACACACACACACACCCACATTGTCACTAATAGTCATTACACTAGAAACCCTTTAGATGTCCTTGTCCCACACAACGTCACATTGCACTCAGATGTCACACGTTAGCCGCAGCACTCTTACCCGTGTCCTCCAGGCAGCTCTCCTGGGACGTCCTGCTGCTCTAGCTTCTAAAGGGAGATGTTTCCTGCCAGAGGATAGATACAGTCAGTCTCAGAGACCACTCAGTACATACCACTAGGCCTAACAGCATTATGATTTTCTTGCATTTTAATGTACATATTCTTTTATATGAAGAACTTGTTGCAGTATTTATTTTAATATGTAGATGATTACATGATTTACCTTGCTATCCATTGCTAATACAGGTAGATGTAGCCTAATTTCCATATATATATATATATATACTGATAACACTGATATCAGCATCAGCTGTTTTGTACACTATGAAAAATGTCAGATATACTACCTCAATGAACATGGAAACAAATGGGTAGGAATATACTTCAACTTTCAGTGGCCTCATAACTCTGATTAATCAAATAAATGATAGACGTTTCCATAGCAATGTAAATTGCATTCTGAATGTGTGTGCTCATTCACTCAAAATATCAGGCCATTCAACAACACGGACAGCGCAGGGCCTCATTAATGTAGGAAAGTAGAAGTAGAAGTACAAAGAAATCACCAATTTCACATGCTGATCCATTTTACTACTGCTTGGACACACACCAACTACTCTAGAGGCAAATTTGAATTTGATGGGAAACACAACACAATCTAACCGCCCACCATATGGCAGTTAAAACAGACCTACTAAAACAGATATCACCTGGTACTTTAAGTGCAAAATTAAATGCCCATTAAATGTCAGGCAACTGAAATCCCTAGATATTGTGGCTGGCACCAAAACTTTAAAGCTGAAACTAGTTTAGAGGCATGTTATATGACATTACGTAGTTTTACACATGCCCATGTTCGCTTGCTCCACACTCTGTATAATAGATGGTTTCCTTACATCTGGGATATTTGTTTATAACAAAGTAAAACATGGAGTATCAGAGATTCTTCTCTGATACCTTTAATCCCCTGGAGTTCATTATCAGCAAACCAATGTAAGATGTAAGATGGTAAGAGGTAAGATGACAGTGTCTATGTGACAGAGTGAAAATGTATGTGTATTTATAAGAGAGGAAGAAAGAGGGGGGGAGAAGGTGTGTGAGTAAATGGTGCACAAGTTTAGTAAAAGAGGGCCTTTCATTTCCCTGTTAGTATCCAGCAACTGAAGGCGGTAAAAATAACCACCTCTTATCTGGAGCAGTAGGGAGGTACAACTTCATCAAAACAAATGTAAAGTTTGATTCATAAGTATTTGGACATTGCTGCAATTTTTGTAATTTTCTCTCTGTGTGCCACAACAATGGATTTAAAATTAAGGAGGCCATCATTAGGCTTAAAAACTTCTATCAGAGAGATGGCTAAGACTTTGGCCAAATCAACAATTTGGTACATTCTTAAAAGGAAGGAATGCACTGGTGAGCTCAGCAACAACAAAGAGCCTGGGAGACCAATGAAGACAACTAAAGTGGATGATCGCAAAATTCTTTCCTTGGTGAGGAAAATCCTCTTCACAACATTTAGCTAGGTCAAGAGCACTCTTTAGGAGGTCGGCGTCTCACGGTCAAAGTCTACAATCAAGAGTCGCCTTCATGAATGAAAATTTAGAGGATTTGTTTCTAGATGCAAACCCCTGAAGTACAGAAAGGCCAGATTAAAATGTGCCAGAAAACATCTTAAAAAGTCTGCACAGTTCAGAAATATGATTCTTTGGACAGGTAAAACTAAGATCAACTTGTATCAGAATGATAGGAAGAGAAAAGTATGGGAAAAGAAAAGAATGATCCGAAGCACATCATCTGTCAAACATGGTGGAGGCAGTTTTATGGCATGGTCATATGTCTGCCAATAGAACGGAATCACTGGTGTTTATTGATGATATGACTGCTGACAGGAGTATAGGATTCTGAAGTGTATAGGGCTATACTCTCTACTCAGATTCAGCCAAATGCTGCAAAATTGATTGGAAGGCACTTCATGGTGCAAATGGATAATGACCAAAAAGGTCCTGTGAAAGCAACCCAAGAGTTTTAATGGGAAATTCTTCAATGGCCAAGTCAATAACCTGATCTCAACAAAATAGAGAAGCTTTTCAGTTACTGAAGACAAAACTGAAGACAACCCCCCCCCCTCAAATAAGCCGGAACTGAAGGCAGCAGCAATATAAACACCTGCAAAGCATCTGAGGGGGAGGAAAATCTGCATTTGGTAATATGCATGGGTTCCAGACTTCAGCCAGTCATTGACTACAAAGGATGTTCATCCAAGTAAAAAAACAATACACATATTTTAAATTACGTTGTCCAATTAGTTTTGAGCCTCTGAAAAAGGAGGAGAAATCGATGTTATTTCTGAAAGCTTGATACAATTCCTTTGTTAGACCGCTTAAATTAAAGCTTAAACTGTCACATATTGATTGCTCAATTTCAACTCCATTGTAGTGCTATACAGTGAGAAAATAACAAAAACTGTAATACATATGGACCTAACTGCATGTGTTTTCTAAATGGGTGTATACTGTATAATGGATATAGAAGAGAATCAACCCCTTCATAATATTCACATTTTGTTGTATTCCAATGTCAAATATATGGTAGCAACAGTATAGAACTCTTTGTTGAACCACCTCTTGCTGTAATTACTGCCTTGGGTCTGCTAGGATACATCTCTACCAATTTCGCACATCTAAAATGTGCAATATTTGCCCACCTTGCTTTAGAAAACTGTTCAACCTCAGTGCAATCAAGTCATTCCACCGATTCTGAATAGGGTTTAAGTCTGGGCTCTGACTAGTCCGCGCAAGGACATTCACCTTTTTCTCCTTCAGCCACTGTGTCATCAATTTTGCTTTGGGCGGGTCACTGTCATGTTGGAAGGTGAACCTTCTTCCCATTAACAACTTTCTGGCAGAGGGCAGCAGGAATTCGACAGTATTTTGCCCCATCCATTTTTCCTTCCATTCTGACAAGTGCTCGAGTCCCTACTGCAGAGAAACACACCCTCAACAGGAAGCTACCACCTCGATGCTTTACTGCAGGTATGGTGTTTTTTGGATGGTGAGCTGTATTGGCTTTCTACCATTTGGTGTCGAGGCCAAATAGTTCAATGTTGGTTTTATCTGACCATAAGACCTTTTTTCACTTCACCTAATAATCTTTAAGGTGCATTTTGGCAAAGCTCAATCGAGACTTACTGCGGCCTTCCTTACAAAGTGGCTTTTTTTCTGGCAATCCTCCCAGACAAGCCATATTTGTGGGGCACTTGTGATATTGTTGGCACTTGCACACAATGACCACTCTTTGCCATAAGTTCCTGTAAATGCTTTGCCATAGGCCTCTCGGTAGCCTGTCTGACCAGTTTCCTCCTCGCTTTTCCATCCAGTTTGGAGGGTCAGCCTGATCCAAGGATGGGCCTAGTAGTACCAAACATCTTCCACGTCTTAATTATAGACTTTACTGTGCTCCTAGGGATTTATAAAGACTTTGATTTTTTTGGTATCTATCTCCTGCATTGTGGTTGTCCACAACTTTATCCCTGAGATCTTTGGACAGTGCCTTGACACCCATAGTTGATTGTTTGCTTCACTGCTGCACTACAAATCGCCGGAACGCTCCAGGAATAGCACTTTCCATGCTAAACTAATTAAAATGATCACAGTTGATCACAGATGGAGGCCAATTAGCTTGGTGTGCAGTGGAGAAGGTGATTCGTTACACCTGATTGAGTTTACAAGTATTTTTCAGGAGGGATGTGATCCTTTATCCATCTCAGTGATTTATTAACAAAATACAATGGAACCTGTTGAGAGGTGGGATATTAGACAGCAATGCACAAATTGTTCAGGATGGCAAGAGGACCATGACAAAAAATTCAAGGTGTTGAATTCAAAATCCAAATTTCCCAGATCTCAATCCGACTGAGCATTTGTAGGATGTGCAATACAAAGTAGTCCGATCCATGGAGGCCCAACCACGCAACATACAGATCTGTATTAAATGTCTTATAGCACAAATGTAAAAAAAACAGAGTTTGATAGGTCTGTTTGGTGGCATGAGGGGGACCTACACACTATTAGGCAGGTGGTTTTAATGTTATGGCTGATTGGTGTATTATCATACAAATACATGAATAAATCCTTGTATCACTATTTTTGACTTGTATATACATTTCTATACACACAGGTACGGAAGCATATGATATAGAAAGCATAGATATATGTGATATATGTGATATTTCCCATACCTCGGTGTAATATAAAATGCCCCATATGTGTTATATTTAAGTATAAGGAAATAACAAAAACACACACACACACACACACACACAAAATACAAAAAAAAATCCATACTTAAACTAGGGCATAGGCGCCCCTATGAACCCCAGCTATTGCAACAGGAAAACCATGGGCTTGACCACTCCTCCAAATAAAACTGTGTTCTGAGAAACACCCATCTGAGCCTGTGAATGGGGGTGAGTGAAGGGTCCTCGGCACTTCAAATGCACACACACAAACACACACACACACACACACACACACACACACACACACACGCTCTGGCATGGTACCCTGTGGTGAGGGTTTTTCTGGTAAACCTGTTATTAACTGCTCAAACAACATTGTATTTAGATAGTAAATAATACATGCAGTGTTTGTTGAGTAGTAATAAAACATTACGTAAGTTTCTATCTTGGGGTCTGAAAGACGCGACAAGCCCAGCATGTTATTGTGACAGTTCTTGTTGGGGGTGACCACGAGTGGGCCGCATGTCTGAGTCCGACCAAAATTCCATCACTAACAAAGCGGAGGAGCCAAGCACATGGAGCCCGTCGTTAAAGAAAACTCAAACCGAGTCCTTAACGAGCTTTCATAACGCGTGAGTCATTTTCTTTCCAGTAAAACTCGATCTCGTTTCTCTTTTAATGACTGAGCGCGAGCTCACTGCGCTCGCTGAACTTACAGGAAAAAGCCTGATTATCTTACCAGAAGATTCTTCGTATGTTTGTGTTTGAGCTGAAAGTCAAGCTCTGAACGACAAATGAGACATCCGCCTCAACCGTCACGGAAATGAGTAAGAACCAGTGGAACTAAAAAGATGAGGAGGAGTTTCATACCAGTGTTTTGAAAAAAGGGGGGCATGTTATTTTCATACAGGGTGAACGAGTGAATAAAGAACAGATTCACTAGTCTTGTGCTGACGAGGCCCTTTGGCCACAGACAGTACTTCAACTTTAATAAAAATGGACTAATTGATGATGATCTGTCATCAAAAATGATTCTTAGTCCGAAATATGAACACATATTGAAAGGGAATGTGAAAGGACCATGTCTTATATCAAGAAGGACAAAGTGAAGAATTAAAAAGGACAAATTCACAGTCGCTGTGTTGTTTTTCTAAGGAAACAAATCCATGTGTGCTCCCATGATCCCTTTGTTTTAGGAAATAAAAATCAAGACCATGAACTAAGAAAAGAGCCACTAAAACAAACATGTAAATGAACTGGAATGGCAAAAGTGTGTGTGTGGGGGGGGGTGTATTTAATGGGAAGTCTTTAATCAGAAGTCATGTTGCTCATAATGAAAAGAGGCTCTTTGTGATACTATGCAACCTCTTCTCTTCTGCGATGATTAAACATTGCTGTGAGGATTTGACTGCAATCACAAGAGCATTAGTGAGGTCAGATACTGATGCTGGATGATTAGTTACGGATCACCAATGCCATTCCAACTCCAGGTATTGGATGGAGCTCCATCACTCTGCCTAGTTCCACTGCTCCAAAGTCCAATGCTGGGGGCTTTATACCTCTCTGACTGATGCTTAGCATGAGGCTGGGGGACCATAGGCTTATGTGCAGTCTCTCCAGAGGACCCCATTCTATTCATATCCACACATTAACACCTGGGTCAGCAGTGCTAACTGGGCTATTTTCCGTATGCTTCTGTACAAGAAAGCTGGGTAGGAATCACACTGTCACACGAAAACACTTCTGACCCCTGAATGGACAGAAATAATTGTTCCGTTCAACATAGGATATCCTTGCACATCCTGCACAGGCCTGCTATTTTTCCAAATGGAAAGCCTCAGACCCCCTCACACCCCCCTCACAACAAACATGAACTGTTCAGCATCTAAACCCCAATCACACGCCACAATCCGTCTGAAACTGAAATTGTCATCCACTGCTCCCCTAAACCTCCCCAAAGCAAAATCTCTTACCCATCTCCACACCAAACCTCTTCATCCACAGGAAACACTGCTGGTAATAAAGTGAGAGACTTCACTTTACATCTCAATTCTATGGTATTTCAAGCTCGAACACTTAAAATCCGATTGGATTTGTTCCTTGTCTGCAGGTATGGATCCACTTCCAGCATTGGGTATTGAACTGGTTCCATCTATGACCCCCACGATGCTCTCAGCAGACCTACCCATCGGTGATGAGAACCAATATGACCTACACTTGTGGTAATGCTGGGAAAGTATTGATCAGGGATCCATATGAGGAGTTCTAAGTATTGCATGCTGAAGGGAAGCAATAGCGAGAAGTAAAAGGTCAACTGACTGCAAGGGACAGTCTTGTGCTTGACCAAAATACAGTTTGTTAGCACTGAGTCTATAAACTGATAGCTATCAACAAGGTAAAAGAGGCACTCACTACATAGGGCTGCAGATGTGATGTAACCAAATCGTTGGATGGATCAATGCTAACAGTGTTAAGCAGGATACATTAGCTCTGAGCTACCACTAAGCATGACGTAGTACGGTGTGATCTCCCTGCAGCACCAAGCTGAAGCACAAACAATAATGAACCAAATTCACTGCAAAGGCCAGTTGGTCCATTTTTGACAGTTGTTACAACCGTACAGTAGCTGTGGACCCAGTTGAGGAAGGTCCGTCAGCAGCGGCGAACCCAGGGATCGAACCCTTGCCATCTCAGAGGAAAAGTAGCAAACTTAACAGTTACGCCACCCAAGCGGCTCAAAGAGAGAAACGAAAGTTCTATTCGTAAGCAATATAAAGATAAAAAATACAAACAAAAGATAGAAAAGGAGGAAAGAACAGGGGGAAAAGGGACACCTTTGATTAAAAATGGAAGAGGAGTTAAGAATACAAAGAGACAAGATGGAGAGGAACAATTCTAGTGCCTCTTGAGGATGAGAAATAAAACATGATATCTTAGGTCAAGTGAAGCAGAGGAAGGAGTCGGGGGAAGTAAAACGGAAGAGAGTGCACAAACGAACACGGAGGAAAATGAGGAGAACAGAGAAAGGCGGTGGCCTAGTGGTTAGGGAGTTGCTCCTGCAATCAGAAGGATGTAGGTTTGAATCCTAGGACTACTAGTGGCACCACTGAGGTACCCTTGAGCAAGGTACCATCCCCACACACTGCTCCCCCCCCGGGCGCTGTGTTCCTGGCTTCCTACTGCGTCACCTGGTGAATGGCTTAAATACAAAAAAAAAGAATTTTGTGTAGTGTGTTTACACACGACAAATGGACACTTTACACAAGTACAGAGAAAAAGTAGCAGAGAAAGTAGTAGGATATCTCACAGAGATCTCAGGCAAGTCAGTAGAAAACTTGAAAGATAGAAGAACATCAGAAAACTCAAGTCACTTGGATGAGCGCTACACTGGAGCTAGTTTCGGCTGAATATAATTTTTCTAATGAGGTTCATCCGCGCTGACAGGTGAGAAAACAGGTGGGTTAAAAGAATGGATAGAAGAGGCCTGTGGTACTGCAACGAGGGACGTAACACAGTAGACACTTTCACACAAACAACTATTTTTGTTCCAAACATCCGACACTCTAATTTCACAACCATATAGTTGTGCAATTAAAGTGCAAACACCATAGCAGAAACAAAAGAAGGATGACTGTCCTCGCATGTAACCAGTGAGAGCTTTTGGAATCTAAGGGCTTTTCTGGTTCTTTTCCAATACAAGTGTAACGGCAGCCCGAGTAGCTCTGATAGCCAGGTGATGTAATGCAGAGGGGGACCAGACATGCGTTCTCTAATTTCACCCTCACTGAATCAACAGACAGGATGGGGCACCCTGCCAAAAACCTTCTGCCCTGAAATCTATAGCTCCTAGAACAAAACTGTATTTGTGGCAGAATGGGGGTGTGAGGGTGACACAGATATTCAGATAAATATCATGTACTTATTAGGAATGAACATCCTGATGAATTTTTACTAATCTTTCACTTAAGAGAGATATTATTCAGGAACAAACAGACAGAAGAAAAAAGCCCAACAATTTTGGCCATAGGTCTTTAGGTTATAGCACTCGTTTTAGTAAGCTAAGATAGTTCAAAAACACAAAAAATGTATAGCTTGCAGAGGTATACATTGGAAAACTGCCAAAAAAAAAATCAGCAGCCTTTGGCTTTTGATGTCAGGGATTGACAAAATGAGATGAGAATGCATTGTTTTTTTGCATGAGGTCTTTCCTCCTTGGTGGGTGATTTGCCAACATGTTATTTTGTCAGAGAAATATAATTTTTCTGTTTCTGTACCTAGTTATCTTCAGCTGCAGTAGAACAATGGTGAACACAAAGAACGAAAGAAAGAAAGAGAGCCTACATCATCCACTGAAAAGAAGCAGAGATCACATACCATTACTGGAAGGAGACCTGGACAAGTAGTCCTTATGTGTGTGTGTGTGTGTGTGTGTGTGTGTGTGTGTGTACTGCAGGTGCCCACAGAATGAGCCCTTCTGCTGTCCTTCCTTCTGCCTAACAGGCTGCTCTCTCCACAGGGGAGGGAGAGAGAG
>JBBPCY010018730.1:0-14992 GCA_037974405.1 Brachyalestes nurse
AGCACTAGGAATAAATAATAAGGGAAGGATTCTGGATCAGCACCATGATGCAAACTTGTGGCCATAGTATATACAGTTTTCAGAAGAAGGTATAAAATGTCACTGTATGTACATGCGTGTGTGTGTGTTTTATGAGTATAGATTCTTTTTCAATTATTACTCATGATATAACAACTTTGCATTGTCCCCACTTGATGACAGTGATATAGTATGGTGCATTTCCATATTAGATTCTTGATGAATGTGGGTTGTTGTTATTCAGTCTGGTTCTATGTGCCCCTTTTTAACTTTGAGCACACACCCCTTCAAACATCTCTGCAAGGCCCTGCAACTCTACATATCTGGGAAAAGTCAATGGTGGTGCAGAATGAGGATGGCTAGTCCTTCCAGGTTTTCTTCGTGAAGATGAGTATGTCCCTAGGTCCTGTACTAAACAAAAGTTCAAACAGGATGAATCCAGTGGAGACTTTTGGAGCTTCAAGACTGCTAAGAGTACATATTGGCAAGAGATCCCAATTCTGACCCTCTTCATGTATTATTTTCCCTCTGCATTTTTTGAGTGTTTGATTGAAGTACACCTCATCTGTATAAAAATGATATACTGAAGTTCTCAGGTATTTTGCCTGCAGAGGACAGCCATTACCTTTAATGGGGGCCCTTGGTCTGAAAGTGTATGTTGCAGTGTACTGACTTGGCTGAAAAGGAGGAGCAGTTAATTTGTGATTTTTTAGATGTGGCTTTTCTGAGAGGGACAGCCTCTGGTGGCATAGCAGGTGGCATAGTCCACCAGGTCTATTCCAGTCCTCTTGAAGGGGATTTCTGTGATGAGCTGGGGATGTGTGGTGTTGGTGTAGGCTTCTTGGGGAAGCTTGCTGACACTGGAGGCATTGCTGGCAGGGGTTATGCACCTCTGTAACCATCCCAGGCCAGTGGAAGCGATCACACAACTTGTTCAGAGGTCCTAGGTTTCCCCTGTTAGGATTGCTGTATGCCAGGTGCATGGCAGTGTCAATTTGGGAATGTTGGACAACCAACAAATCATAGAGCTTACCCCAGCACTTGCAATAGTAGTACAGCAGCCTGTTCTTGACTAGGAAGAATGAGACTGGCTGTTTGATGTTAGAGGCCTGGTTTTCTCTGTGAATTTGTAGCACAGTCCTTAAGCTTCTAATCTCATTTCTGCTCTTTGGCAAGGTTTCCCTCTCTTACCACCTGCTGGGAGAAAACAGAGCACAGATCAGTTGAGACTTCAACCTTACCTTCTGTCCCAGCCTTGGTAGCAGCCTCCTCTTTCAGAACCAGGATGGCTGCCCAGGAGGTGGAATCAGTGGGTGGGGGATGTCTCTTCAAATGCAGGTCCCTCCTCTGGGGCTTCACAGTCTTGGCTCACTGAAAGGGGAAGCCAGGCCAGTCTCACCCCACCAACAGGGGCATGGGAGCTCCAGTATCAGCCCCAAGAACACTGGACACTCCCCCCTCATCCTCTAAGGTGCTGTATCAGGGTGTCCTGTGATGGGTTTGAAGTGGTTGTGGTCCATGTCGGATACCTGCAGTCTCCACCACTGAAGTGCCATCTAACACTTGGGATCAGACACAGACATGGAGGTAGAGGTAAAGTGCTAATATGATGAAGATTTATTTACAGATAAGTGAAAAAGGTTGGGGTGTGAAAAGTGCTTGTATTCTCCAGTGCTCCTTGCAAGAGGCCCAGACCTTGGGCCAGAAAAAAACAGAGAGATGCACAACACCATGCTTCCAACATTGTGGACACAGTTTGGGGACGGTCAGCAGCCAGAACCTATGCAGTTGGGGTCTTCAAGCCCGTCCCCACAGGACAGAGAGAGACGGCTTCATGGGGGGGGTTTCCCTGTATTGTGGGATTGGAGGGCATCTTATAGCGGCATGCCCCATACAGGCCACGTCCCGCACACCGTAGCCTCACCCACACACCAGTTATTTCCTCAGTTCTGTGTAACCTTGACATTGCATGTATCTAACCTCTCTTTCCCTGTGTCTCTCCTTTTAGATTCTGGATCTGCTGGCAACTTCATCTCACAAGCCCTCATGTCTTCACTGTCGCTCCCTGTGGAGGATCTGCCAGACCAAGTCCAGTGAAAGCCCTATACCAGGGATGACCAACTCCTGTCCTGAAGGGCCATGGTTTCCCTGCTCAGAAACACCTGATTCACCTCACCAATTAATTGTCAGATTTAGTGAATGTGTTTGAGAAGAACCACCATCAAACTGTGCTGGACACCGACGGTTGACTCGTTAGTGGCAGGGCCATCATGCGAGTCACCAAACCACTACGGTTCTCAGTGGTGGAACAACATAGAGAAAAACTGCAGTTCTTATTGTTAGAATGGGCTGATCAGTAATTGTAGGATTACCGTGGTTACGGTTGCACAACCCACACATTGATTGTAGAACATCCAAAATCCTCGCCGTCGTATCTGACCATGTGTCTAAGCACAACTCGCCAACCTCCTGGTTTATATCCCAAAGACTACCAGGATCTAGCTGAAGTATTTAGCACTTCTTGGGTGACCCGTCTCCCTCCGCACTGGCTGTGGGACCCACCTCCTGCCGGGCATGACATCGCCCCAGTCATGGGTTTATCCATTGTCTGAGGTTGAGACCTACGTGGCCGAGGCACCTCGGCAGGGGTTCATCCACGTACCCTGCATCGGCTAGCTTTTTTTTTCATCGAAAAGAAGCATGGTGGCTACCGGGGGCTCAATGCGGTCATGGTGAAATTCCCTCACTCTCTTCCGCTCATCCCGCCAGCCATCAAAGAACTCGTACAACTTTGTGCATATCAGAGCAGGTGGAAGACTGCTTTCAGCACTACATCCGGGCATTATTGTTATCATGTAATCCCATATGGCTTGGTAAATGCTCCATCGTTCTTCCGAGCATTCATGAGCAAGGTCTTTAGAGACATGCTAAACAAGTTTGTAGTCGTATATATTGATGACATCTTAACTCTAAAACAATGTCAGAACACGTATCAGATGCGCGCCAGGTCCTTCGTTGCCTGCTTGTACACAAAGGCTGAGAAGTGTGAGTTCCATGTCAGGGAACTCTCACTTCTCGGCTATTGGATTGGCCCCTGGGGTGTAGGCATGGATGAAACAGAGGTGACAGCAGTGTCTGAGTCTATCGCAGGTTCATCCAGGGTTTCAGCTCTGTAGTAGCCCTGCTCACAGACCTCCTGAAGGGCAAGCCAAAGAAGATCTGCTTCACATTTGGTCAAATAATAAAAAGCTATGGTATTAAAATTACCCGACCCAGCCAAGCTGTTTTATAGTTGAGGTTTATGCCTAGGAGTGGTCGGTCTAGGAGCGGTGTTATCACCGAGACATGGAACACTGGGGAAGCTCCATCTCTGCGCCTTTCTGTCCGATGCAGAAAGGAACTTTGACATCGAGAACCGGGAACTGCTGGCGGTCAGTGGTGTCAGTTGTTGGAGGGAGCTAGACACCACTTCACCGTGTTCACTGACCACTGCAGCCTCGAGTACATCCGGCAGGCAAAATGGCTAAACCCTCAACAGGCACGCTGGGCCCTGTTCTTTACTCTGACAGTGGACGCAGAGTAGTTCTCCAATTACTATGTTTTTTGCAAATACCTACATCTTCCCATTAGGTACACCATTGTATAGTTCTCCTCTTCTTAAGTGTAAATATTATTTTCCCCTCTATCGTTTCCCAGTTTCTGTCTCATACTTTTACATAGCACCCCACGTAGGTAATTGTGTGTTTGTCTAGACACACTAGGTTAGAGGCAGACAACACCCCCTGTAAGTTCTGGTTTTTGTAGCTAGGCAGGGTTTTTGGTTATGTATCATGTATTTTCTTTTGAAAGAGAGATGTTTTGTTTTGTTCTTTACATTGCTTTGGTGTCGTCAGAAGAACCAACCTGTGTCATTTGCATTTCTGTGTGTATGTATATATTTGTAGATAAATTCCTGTACATATTCTGTAATCGGTGTGTGTAACTGTTTTTCACTTTCTCACTGGTCTGGGCTGTGTTTGGTTGTGCACATAATTCAAAATCTGTTAAGAGGCAATTCTGTGTCAGCAGAAGTGACCATCCCCTACGTGGCTGCCACGCTTCCTAAATGCATCAGATCCGTCGCAGTCCATGGCGACATCTTCACTAAACCGGGCTTGGGCTGTGATAGCCTAAGTTTCATTAAAACCCCTATTGTGTTTCCCAAGACTCCCGCATCTGTGTCCTCCTTCCCTGTCTCCACCATAACATTTGTATGTATATTTTATACAATCCCTGGTATCTGCAGCCCATATATAAAAATTGGCAGCAAACAACCCCTTTAATTATGTCACAAAAGCATTTACATATACCCACCTATTCAGTTTCCACCATGTTTAGCTCATTCAATGCGAGCTAATCAGAACAGAGGGCATCACAACAGATTGACAGAAACAAATACTATCTGTGTAATTTAAGTAGATAATACAAGTAATCGAGTAAAAAAACTTTTTTTTGATACATAAAACCACACACACATCATAAGCTTCGGAGAAAATAAGATACAGGAAAATAAAGAAAATGGACCCTTTAACAGTTGTGTTGTCTAGCGCATTTTGGCTTGAATTAAACATGGGAAAAAGACTACTTTGTGAGAGGAAAATGTGGGCTGTGTTTGATGCCAAAACATAGTCAAGAGAAAACAGAATGTTCCTGATGTCAGATGAGATGAGGAGCCCTTAATGATGGCCTTATACATGAGGAGGAGAAGCAAAGTGTTTAATTTTTTATGATGACATCTTTACAAACTGGCAACTAAAGTAATGAGAATGAAATATAAATAACCAAACAAATAAATAAAAATGAATAACCATGAGTATCATGAGCTTGACTCACACACTTTAATGTTCTCACTGTGTCCTTTCATTCTTTCACTCACTGTATCTTTCATACCCCTTCTTTTCCTCTGTTTCTCTCTCTGTTTCACTCCCTCGGTCTTTCTTCATTGCCCATCTCTTTCCTCCCTCTCTGTTCATTTCTGTCTTCTTTTTCCCTTTCCCTCCCTTTCTCACTTCTGTCTCATTCTGTTTTTTTTTCATCTCTATCTCTCTTTCCTGCTCTGTCTCTCTTTCTCTCTCTCTGCCCACAGATCATGATATCTCTCTCTCAGTCCCCAAGAGAGGAATATGAGGAGTATATTTAGACTAGATTCTACCTCTCTTGGCTGTTATGTAGTGACTGGCGATTGAAAGTAGTAATAAAAATCTTTATGTTTTCGAAACATAAAACCACACAAACATCATAACATCATATACAAGACAATGTAGGATATGGACCCTTTAAAAGACCCACCAGAACATTTTGCATTCTTGTTCCCCTCTCTCATTCTTTTTATTTCTTTCTTTTTGTCATGCTTTCTATTTTTTCTCAATCTCCCACTTTTTCTACAGCCCCCACCCCACTCTCTCTCTTTCCCTCATCTCCCTCTCTCTCTCTTTCACCTCTCTATTTGGACACCCTCTCAAACTTTACACACACACATTCGCACTCCTCTGATGATTCCTCTCAGTAATCTACCCCTCTCTGATTGCCTCTAATATCTCCCTCTTACACCTCCATGCTCCACACTCTTCTACAGACTCTACCCTTCTTTTTTCTCCTCCATTGGGATCATTATGCAGGTGTGTGTTGTACAGCTGCTCATTCAGACAGGCATTCTAGCTGAACTTCTCTCACAGCTGCATCTTCCCTTTTTGTAAAAGTCTAATTTAATGTTCGTTCCAGAGAAAGAAATGATATAAAAGGTCATATCTTTCCAGTTCAAACAATGCTCTACTGTAAATGTACAGGCTATTTTACTATGTTGCAAAACACTCAGCATGCACACATATAAACACACAATTTCAATTCTTTATTTTGAAGTCTTTCTAAGAATTAATTTGAGCACTTCATTCCAACACTAGTGTTGGGAAATGTATTCATCCCATTCATTTATTCCTTTTCCATAATGGACAAATTGTGCTGTTTGTGGGCTCACTGTAGAGGAAACAGAGATGCATTGTGAATTTAAATTGCATCCAAACAACTTAGTTGTTTATAACAAGGGGAATAGACAGTATCAGACTGGTTGGACAGATACTCAAGGTTGTGTTATCAGTACTGGTATCAGACATGAAAAAGTGGTACCGTGCCACACCTAGTTTTGTAATATATGATATATTCTCTGTTTATTTTTTTTAATTATTATAAAACAAAGAGGTGACTCTGAAATCAGATTGGCTAAGGCATGTTGAAACTATTTAATAATACCTACTATTGTTACTGTTTAAGTAACTGATTAACTCAATGCAGGATTTCATTACAGTCAACTAAATCATGCCCGTCTCTTTTGGTTAATTTGGGGGTATGTTGCTAAAACACAAGCAGGGAAAGTGTTTGCAGGCCAGTTCTATGTCCAAATGTATAAGGGTCATCCGTTTACCATCCGTGCCTTGATGGCTATTTGAGTGTCACTGTGTATCTAGCTTGACTGTGGAAGGGACACTGCTTACTTAACCATATATCAACATCTGATTAGTCACTGCATAAAGTGTGTCACGAAGGGCAGAGAGCAGATTAAGCAGCTCAAGTGCCAGTTATGTGTATGCTGCCATCTCTCATCACGATGTAGGACAGTATGACACATTTCATTTGAGGTAAATTAAAATTTAAATAAAAATTTTGCATGGTTTTGCTCATGTACACTGCCAACTTCAAACAATTTTTGTAGCATACTTAATATGAGAAACATGAAAGAGTTTTCAGAATACCAAAGGAATACATTTTTGTCTCAGATCATGTACTATGGTAGTGTACAAGTTGTTAGAGCAAGAATGTTCTACTATGAAAGCAATTGAAGGTGTGTAATTAATACCCAATACAATATTTAAACTGAAAAATGAAGAGGATGCATCAGGGGACACAGCAAACATTTTCAAAATGTCAGAGTAGAGCTGAGAGGGTTTTGACCTTTGGAGCATGCCGCAGAAAAAAACCCCACTTTTGGTCCCCTAAAGAACTTTTCAGTGGATGATTTACAAAGAGTGGCAAGCCTGGATGCAGAGGTAGAATGTAGGGATTTCCTGGCACAGTCTGGATGGAAGATGCTCACAGCTCATGGAACAGCAGGAAAGAAGAGGAAGACAGACATTCACAGTTTGGTGGTAGAAACAGAAAGAGCCTCTTTATGGCTCTAGAACAGGCAGGAGGAGTTGAGATGTAAGTCAGGAGAAGATGAACAGTGACTGGCCATTACTGCCTATCCGTCAACAGGAGGATGTTGTGGTTCAGGGTCAAAAAGTCAAAAAGCCACCTGACAACATCTTCTCTTGGCTGAAAGCTACAGTGATACGAATGTGACTGAAGAGATTAGCATTTAGAGTTAACATTTAGGAACATTTTTAAAAGGAAATATTTTTTTTTCCCATCAGGATTAGAATGTTTGAAAGGTAAGCAGGCATATGAGGACATGTCTGTTTTGTTTGGGCTTCAGTATGTGATTGTTTGATTTTATTATCCTTTATGGATATGATTTATGGATTTGATAGGCAACAGAAAGCGGAATTAGACAGAAAATGATTTTTTGACACAGAGAGAAAGAGAGAGAGAGAGAGAGAGAGAGAGAGAGAGAGAGAGAGATATGGAGGAGGGGTTAATTGGGGTGAAATCTCGTTGGACCCTGACACTTTATTTGTCAGTTTGGTGAACTTTGATGTGCTAAAAGGATCCTGAGGTGGCACACCCACACAGAAACACACACACACACACACACACACACACACACACACACACACACACACACAAACACAAAACACACTGTCACTTTCCATCAGGGATCTCCCCCTGACCAAGCTCAAGCTCTCCTGCTTTAATGATTAGCCAGCAGCAGCAGACAGAGAGAGAGAGAGGGAGAGAAAGAGTGAGATAAAAATGAGAAAAACAGTAAACCTACAGTGTTGCTGTGATGGATCTGCAGTCTGAGACAGTAAGGCAGTTTCAGTTGTCTGCTGCCTGTCTGTCTCCTTTCCCCATTGGACTGCCACGCTCCTCTCGGGGCCAGAGAAAACAGCAGGAGGGAGTGAATGATCATCTATTTGAGTCTGCTGCTTCTGCTGTGAGCCTGCTTTCATCTCAGAGCTCAGAGAGCAGCAAAACTCACTATATAATGATTGGCTGCTTCGAATTTAAATTTAAATTTAACCGCATTTTTCTACAATGGGTCGTTTTATACAATACAGTGTGGAACAGCTAACCGTTCTACTTCTACAAGTGCTTACACAGTCCAGAAGAAATGCATTTGAGCTTACTCTACATCAAATGATCAGTTCTGGCTCGGCCGTAAGTTACTGTTCTTTTACAATTACTGTCATGACATTTGAGATGCTTTATAACAAAAAATTCTATTCAAATCATATTGAATAAATGTTGAGAAATGAGAAACACAGCCCAGTTTTTGTCAAATTACAGATATTTACAGTGCTATTGATTTTTATATTATATATTTGTATTTTTTATGCATGTGAAAGGTCACACTGAAAAGATCTGGTGTAGCTTTTCATGGTATATGGCTAACATTAGCTTGGTGACAAATTTGTTGCTGTTTCTAATACAGCATAGTTTCCATTAGCAGCAACAACACAGTCCAGTTAGTGATTCTAAACTTAAATCTGAGTTCATTAGACTTAATGAGATTTTGGACAATGTTCTGTAAGGCTTATCCAACCTTGAACCGTATCCAAATGAGGGTATGAAACAATGTAAAGACAGAACATGTCTGTTATCCTTTCAGTTAAAGTTGCTTTTAAAATACTTAATGAAAGATGTGCAACACACACACACATATATATATGTCACAGGTTTTTCTGTGTGCTTCTATGACTCATTTCCTATACACACACAGACACACATTCACACATATAGTACTAATGTGCTTTATATCTATTTGTGGATCAGACTTTCGTGTCCTATTTTAAAAACAAATGACTGGACACTGCAGAGCACAGCACTTCTGAAGAATGTAGGACAAAAAGTAGAAGAGCCTGATAAAACCATGCTGAATTCATAATGAACCTTGAGCTATTTTAAAGAACCCGTATCCTACATTTCTCTCGCTTCTTATTGCTTTTTTTCCCATGAGGTCTGTAATTGACCATTGCCTGTTTTTATTTACCAAATTCATTTTTTTTACATTACAGTTTTCTTTGGATTAAATAAGCTGTTTTTGTTGCTGTGCTACATGCACTGATATATGTAGATTATCACAGTTCTAATTGACTTGCCCTATATTATGCCTCATTCTTAAAGCAGTTTCAAAAGCTAGGCTGTGATCTAGGTGGACTACATTTCTAGAACTTAGTGTCATCTAAGGCTGTTCCAATCACAAGGACCTTTTGAAAACATTGAAGAAATGCAGCCTACATTGTAACGATTTTCTAGGACACTACCAGCATATGAATAGGCATCATTTATCCTGGGGATACGTCATTCATCCAGGCGCCATTTATGCTAGGAATCATTTTTTGTCAAGGGCCATTTCATCTCTACCACTATTTGATAGATCAGTAAATTCAACCCTCCCCCAACTTGCCCACCACTTTTCAAATTAAACCGATACCCATGCGCATGTGCTTCATGGTCATTAAGCGTCCATAATCCGTTGCACACATATGACCCAAAGACAGTTCAAGTGATATGCCAGTGGAAATTCCACCTGGGTGATAGCTGAATTGCCGGATATATAGCAGTGAGCTGACCAGTTTTCAGCTTGCAGAGTAGCTTTTAACTATTTACAGTGGAATGTTTTGGCTGTCAAATTACATAATTCTCATTTATGTTTAGCTTAAACAGAAATGTACAGAATTTGCACGGACTGCTTTTTGATGATATAACAAAGTCTTGGTAGCTTATCTACAAATGAGGAGCGTCACAAGATAGTACAACACAGGCTTCACCTTCCTTGACTGCAGCTTAGCTTTTGGAATTCAGCTTTTATTTTATAAATAAGGCTGGGATGGGTGGCCAGAACTGATGAATGCGTGTAAATGCAACATACTGTACATCATTGGATGGATATCAGTGACTGTATGTAAACAGTTCATTCAAAATAACTGTTATTGCAGCTGAATGTCCTTGTGTGGACTGTAGGGATTGGATGATAAATGGTACACTTTTAAAACTTTTCTATGATATAGGCTTTTGAATAGGATGGAGAAGCAGAGATTATGGTCTAGGTAGCAAGCTAACATTTTCTAACATAATGCATCCATGCAGAGAGTTAAGCAGCATTATATCAATGCTTAACTGATTTAATTAATTAATTGACATTCCCTGCGTGGAGTTCAAATTTGCAATGCTGTTTTCACATATTTCACATAGGCATGCAAACGCCATAGACAACTATTGGCAGCGGGATGGGTCATACTGAAGAGCTCGGTGACTTTAAATGTGAGCACATTTGCCATTATTCATTAGGTTTTTGCCCTGCTTGATCTGCCCCAGTCAACTGTAAGTATTATCTAGGAGAAATATCAGCTCTACAAAATGTAAAAAACAGCTACATTTATGGAGTTTTCATCACTCACTACAGAGTTCCAAACTGCCTCTGGAAGCAAGATCAGCACAAACACTTTGCATCTGAAGCTTAATTAATTGGGTTTTTATAGCCAAACAGCAGTAGCCAAAGGCCTAAGATCACTATGCACAAGGCCAAGGATCAATAAGAGTGGTTACAAAAAAACAGTGGACCAATGGTATGTGTTTGCACACTTTACAGTCTGGCAGTCTGATGAATGAATCTGGGTTGGGTGGATGCAAAGATAATTCTACCTATCAGAATGTAAACATTAAAGTTCAGAGAAGGAGAGATGTTCTTGGGCTGTTTTTGCAGAGTTTTGGTAAGGCCCCTTGGTTCCAAGAAGGGTAATGTTAATTTTAACAGCTCCACACAGGGCCCTGACCCAAGTGAACACCTTCTGGATGAACTGAAACTGGGAACTGGACCTCACAAGTGCTCTTTGGATTGAATAGGCACAAATTCTCATGGCCACACTCCCAAAACAATTATATTAAAAAAATACTTATAACTAGGCCCCATGGTGGTGCAGTGGGTAGCACTGTTGCCTTACACCTCCAAGATTGGGGGTTTGACTCTGGGTCCTGCCTTGTGTGTGTGGAATTTACATGCTCTCCTCATGGTGGAGTGGGTTTCATCTGGGGTTTCCAGTTTCTCCCACAATCCAAAGACATGCGTACCAGGTGAACTGGAGATTCTAAATTGACCGTAGGTGAGTGTGTGTGTGCCCCCTTGTGGTAGGCTGTCCGTGCCTTGCGCCCATTGGGTCTGGGATAGGCTCTGGATACCCGTGACCATAGCAAGGATTAAGTGGTTACAGAAAATGAATGAATTAAGTACTTATAACAAGTAGTTAACAATTTGATATAGTTTAAGCTGACTGGCCTCTTTGAAGGTACAGTTGTGGACAAAAGGTTTGAGAATGACACAAATATTAATTTACATGAAGTTTGCTGCTTCCGTTTTCCTGATGGCAATTTGCATATACTCCAGAATGTTATGGAATGATCAGATGAATTTCAATTAATTTCAGAGTCAAAAGTTTCAAAAGTCTTTGGTGAAAAAATGAACTTATGTCATCCCAAAGGTTCAGTTGTTGTAAATAAGGTTTCAGGGTCCCCAAGAAAGTCCAGCAAGTGCTTGGACTGTCTCCTAAAGGTGATTCAGCTGTGGGATCAGGGCACCACCAGTGCAGAGCTTGCTCAGGAATGGCAGCAGGCAGATGTCAGTGCATCTGCATGCACAATGAGGCGAAAACTTTTAGAGGATGGCCTGGTGTCAAGAAGGGCAGCAAAGAAACCACTTCTCTCCAAGAAAAACACCAAGGACTGACTGCAAAAAGTACAGGAATGAGGACTGTAGGGTGAAGTCATGTTGGTGGCATCCAGAAAAATGACTCTCCAGAGAAGAAAAGGTGAGCGCTACCTTCAGTCCTGTGTCATGCCAACAGTAAAGCATTATGAGACCATTCATGTGTGGGGTTGCTTCTCATCCAAAAGAGTGAACTCACCCACAGTTGTGCCTATAAACACAGCCATGAATGAAGAATGGAATCCAAGAACAGTTTGGTGAAGAACAATGGTTTTTCCAGCATGATGGAGCACCGTGGAGCAGGCTAGTGATAACTAAGTGGCACAGGGAACAAAACATTGAAATTTTGAGTCCAAGTAAAGGAAACCCCCAGACCTTAATCCTATTGAGAACTTGTGGTCAATCCTCAAGTGGTGGGTGGACAAACAGAAACCCACGAATTCAAAAAAGCATGGATTATGCAAGAATGGGTTGCCATTGGGGGGGGGTTTGGCCCAAAAGTTGACTGACAGTGTGCCAGAGTGAATTGCAGAGGAATTGAAAAAGAAGTGCCAACACTGCAAATATTGACTCTGCATAAAATTGATTGAATTGTCAATGAAAGCCTTTGAAACGTATGAAATGCGGGAATTTAATACACCATAGAAACATCTGACAAAAAGATCTAAAAACACTGAAGCAGCAAACTTTGTGAAAACCAATATTTGTGTAATTTTCAAAACTTTTAGCTTCGGCTGCACACCATGGAGCAGGTATACACTTTTTAGCCCTTCTGTTGCTGCACCTATACAAATGAAATGTGAAAAAGATTATATTAATTAATAGAAAGTGAATTCACCTACAATTCTTGTTGTATTGTGCTTTCGGCCTGTTTTGTATAATCAGTATTGAAAAAAGCACTCATTTAGTAGCAGTGCACTTAACATCTTTAAAGGTTTAAATGTATGTAAAGAGTAGCTGGTCCTTAATAATTGTATAGGCAGGGATTGACATAAGTGGTCCGCAAGCAAGAATTGGCATATGTGGTACAACAAATGCGCACCAGTTTTCAGTCTTCACTGCGCAAATGCGTACCTAATTTTAGTAACTTCATACTGGATCTCTAGGTACCACCACTCAGGAAAGGAAAACCTTAAAAAGAAAAATAATAATGACGTTTTAAAATATGGTTCCTGCCGGACCGCTAAGCCTCGCTTCTGCAGCAATCAAAATTCAGTCAGATCAGGTCTTCACGGGCTGCCCAGGTACAAGGTCATCCCACAGTACTCAGTGCAACTCTCCAGCACACTCGCGTAACACCTACATTAGAGAGATAGGGAGAGAACACAGGGGAGAGAGATAACCCGCATGTCCATGGGTAGACAGTCCTCCTGAGGCTGGCAGAGACACCCTTTCCCAGACTCCAGTCCTTTTCCCAGCGACTCACTCACAGCAACCAGTGACAAGAGTTACGATAAAGTTTCTTTCTTTCAGTCCTTTCCTCAGCCACACTCACCGCCTAACTTTGGTGATCACACAATCATTCCAGGGCATGGCTGGCATCTAAACCCCACAACGGCACGACGATACAAAACAGGTAGACATATTGTTAGGTGCCTAGCAACCCAAACCAGGGGTAAATGAAACTCCATTACCTACACCTGGGTTGTCTAGGCTCCTAACGACCACAAAAACCATAATATACTGTTAACCTTATCATGCTCAGAGCCAGGTGTCTAGTACTCGGGTCATGGGTTTCTTTGTAGGCGGGGCCGAGACGTACCAGACGTGACACCTCCGTAGCCTGGCTAACGCGCCAGCCCTGCAGTTTCGCTTCTGCCTCCTCTCTCTACGACGCCGGTGCCTCCTCCCCACTGGGATAGTAATCCACGGAGAACCAGGGCTCCTCGCTACTTCCACCGGAATCTTGTGCGAACTCAGAAACTCGCTTGTTACGCTCTTGTTGTAACATATTGCGACCTTAAGGTGATCATGTCGGCTATAGATGTTTTTCGCCCAACAGAATGTACACAAAACAAGAAACAACACGTACAGAAACATCCACACGTAGCACGACTGGTAAGACACTGAGCCGCTGCAACTTTGTCACCACCATATTCCAGTCAATGGAGGTGTGTGTTAAAGCTGTATGGAGGTGTGTGTTTTGGGCCATATGAGGTCCGTGTTCAGGCCGTTTGTCTTAACTGAACACTGAACCACTCTCAGATTAAACTGAAAAATTCATCCAAATCCATCTCACCTTCGTTTCTGCGAGTGGAACTGCAGCCTTTGATCTGTGGCGCAGCTGGAGTGACAGAACGAACGGAGAGAAAAACGTGAAGAGGATTTAAATCAGACTTTAGATACACTATTACACCACACAGCGAGAGAGAGAGAGAGAAGGAGAGAGAGAGAGAAGGAGAGAGAGTGAGAGAGAGAGTAAAGGAGAGGGGGAAGAGAAGGGGCAAGAAAGAGAAAGAGAGGTGGGAGAGAGAACAAGAAGAGAAAAATGAGAAAGGGAGGGCGAGAAAATGGGAGGGAGAAATATAGGGAATAAGAGAGAGGTGAAAGAGGCAAAACTCAAAGAGAGAATGAAAGAGAAGAAAGAAGAGAGAGAAGGGTGAAAAAGAACAAGGGAAGAGGGTAAAGGGAAGAGAAGAAACAAGAGAATGAGACATAACAGAGAGACTGACACTGAGAATGGGAAGAGAGAAAGAAAGAGAGGTAGAGGAGGAGGAAAAGACAAAGGAAAGGGGGGATGGAGCACATGACTTCCATTCATTATTAATTAGAAACTTAATTGGACTTGTTCATTCACTCTGACCTCTTGATCCTTCAGGAACATTCCCTGATTAAAGGGCGTGATGTTAATCAGACCTCCTCATGTGAGGTTAGCAGGTATGACCTCACACTTAAACATGTGCAAACTGTGCAAAAGTCTTGAGCCACTCTTTTATATTTTGATTTGAATCACTATTTCTATACTATTTTCTGTGTGTCCAACTGCTATTCCTTTGTCATCCTGAGGAGATTAAATGAAAGAAATGTGAACAAATGTTTTACTGACAGGCTGCAAAGTGTGTAAAGATACAAGGAGCC
>JBBPCY010018750.1:0-14991 GCA_037974405.1 Brachyalestes nurse
TTTGAAATCGGTCTGTAGTTTGATATTTCATTTGGGTCTAAATTAGGTTTTTTAAGAAGGGGCTTAATAACTGCCATTTTGAAAGGTTTAGGGACGTGGCCTAGATATAATGAGGAATTAATAAAAATCACAGCCAAAGTTTTTCATTTTACATTACATAGCATTTCCCCAACAACCAGTCAGCCAGAGGTATATAAGAAGCAGATTAGTAACAGATTAAGAGGGATAACATTCACTTAACATCAAAAGATGCCCTGTGTGATCTCTTTGACCTTAATCTGCAGGAATGCCATCACAGGGGGTGACATCTCTTTATAAGAGGGAAATTCAGAGAAAGATGAGGAAATTAGTATTGTCCCAACTCCATTCACAGCTTGCAGCCTGTGACTTTTCATCATGCTCCATTTTCCGCATGGCTGCCTCTGCTGCATGGAAATGGATATCTCAGTAGGGTTACCTTGGTGATGAAGGGTCTGGGCGGTGCTGTAGATGCTGTAGATCACCTCCACATCTGGAGATGAGCAGCCTCTGTGTCAGGTTCTTTTTTATACATGTGCATGTTTAAGTCACATTTTAACTCAAGAATGTAAAGATTTTTAGCTTCTTTATTTATACTGGCATTACAAGACACTGTAACTGATGGGATGGCACTGAGAAAATATATACTGTGTACAAAAGTCTGTAGATATCTACAGTGTTTCTTCTGAAATCAAGGGTAAAAGTAGATTAATAAATTGCCTCTCTTCTCTGTTCCCAACACCCTCTACTATTCTGAGAAGATTTGCATTAGCCCAGTGGCTAATTAAGTTGGTTGCACTCTTTTTTCCCCTCTAGAATAGGGTACATATACGTTAAACTAAAATGTTAATTTCTGTCATTTTCTGTCTGTTTGTTTTTGACAAGTAAGTGTTGGCAGTCCCCTGTGTGGAAGTCAGAGGGGGTGTTGTGCCTGTGTGGACATCAGAAGGGGATTTTCACAGGTGTCTGTTGCAGCTAGGAAGGCTTTTGTTCCAGTCCCACACAGATACCCCTTTTTTCAGCTCACTAAAATACTCAGGAGCCTCCTAATATTAGACACAGCGGTGTAGGATGATGCTCAGACCTAAATCCTGCAGTCCTGCAGCACCCTGAAGACCTGTCCCTGACACAGCTTTAAACTGGCTTCTGAAGCAGTTTGTATGTCATTTACACTCTGAGTGCACCAAGGCTTCTCCTAGGCCCAGGAAAGAGCTGGACTGTTGCCTGGGGTCAGCATGCTCTGGGCTCAGCACATTTTCAGTGGTGGACTGTATGGAGAGGATTTAAAGATTAGGAAGAGGGTTGTAACACACATAAAGGCTTTAAGCTGCTTGTTAGGCTGTCACACATTCACCCTTCAGGCCCTATACAGGATACTGCATGGGCCTACAGCCTTGTGCTGGGTTGTCTACAGCCAGTTCTTAAGAATTCTCGAGAAACTGAGAAAGTTTTCTGACCTACCATTTTCGGCACGAATACACCAGACAACAAATAAACAACACAACAAAACTGTTGATGTAGATCAGAAATCATAATACATTTTGATACATTTAATATGTAAATGATACATAATAATCCATCACCCAATAACAAATGGGGTCTGTGGGAGTGTGAGGGGATACTTTTGATTAATCTAATTTTTCCCCGCCCACTGGTGACATGATCAAAACAAAGCCAAAACATTTTCATGCATGATTATGGAAAAACAAGATTTCTGTCTTTTAAATTATATGGTATATTGAATTGTGATTAATTGTGACACCAGTGGCATGATTTAACAGGTCAATTTTGACTTATACAGCATCTCATTCTGAGAGGAAAGACAGTAACATATAACTGCATATGAGGACAAATAGTGCAATGAGATCAAATATACAACAGAAACAATCAATTGCTGACAAAAAATAAATAAAATAAAAGCAAAAATTGCGTAATATATTCTATTTATGTGGAAGTGAATGAATGCTTAGTTAGTCGATACCTCACTTTTGGAGTATAACACCTTAAGTCAGCATGTGCTCATTCTTGCTAATAAAAAAACACCCTAACCTCCTCAAGTCAGCACATCATTACAACATGTATGGAAACATATGGTCCATTTCTACTTTGTAAGTAACCTACAGCCTCTAGTGGTCACTAAGTGTCATTAAAAATTCCTACAGTGAAGAGAATTACAACCAATAATCATTAAATGCCAATGGTGGAATGTAACACAGTATTTGTACTTCGTTACTGTACTTAAGTACATTTTTACATATCTGTACTTTACTTAAGTAAAAATAATAATGCATACGTTTTATTTTACTCCATTACATTTTGCGGCAATTATCTGTACTATTCCACTACATTTCTACAATTTATGTCATTAGTCATTACATTTTATGAACATAATTTCCTCAAAATCTTGCATGAAAAAATAGTTTGCCTATTGTGTTCTGGTGTTGTTTGCCATTTCCTACCAATCAGGTGTCTTTATTAGCTCCAATGATGGCAGAGCGCACGTCAATTAGCAGCAAGAGCTGGTAGACTTGCTTGATTTCAAGATGACGAGACATTCAGCATGGACCCAGAGCCAACATGGACTGAGCGTAAGCATGAGCCCTGCAGCTGTGAATCAGAAAGTAATCCTTGGCCGTATTTAAGAAAGTTATTTGAGTTCAAAGTTGATTAAAGGGCTTGCAATGCCACTCATACTGCCATATTTTTGAGAGCGCCACCCCACCACTAGTGTTTGGTTACTGCTGTGTTTACCTTTTACTGCTCTTAACAGATGTGTTGAATAGTTCTGCAAGTACATAAATGATTTAAAGATATGTCATGTCCTGATTGGTTTATCTTAATGGTATATTAGTGCGTAATACCTAGTAGATAACTTGTCATCCATATTCTAAGTCAGGGTACACAGTATTGCAGAGTGCACACAATAAGCACACCAAACTTTCCAATACACATATACTGTATAGTTGCTTGTAATTATTACGAGCAATGACATCGGTAGAGGCGTAAGTCAGAATATCTACTATTCTTTTACAAAACGCCACACCCCAGATGTTGAGACAAACCCTTGTGTGAGTACTTTTACTTAAAAAAATACTTAAATTTAAAATTTAAAAGTAAGTACTTAGTACTTTCACTTAAGTAAGATTGCACTTCTACTTTTACTTGAGTAGATATTGTGCAGGATATTTGTACTTTTACTTAAGTACTAAGCTTCAGTACTTCCTCCACCACTGATTACATATGGCTTTGAACTATATGTTCTAAAACAATGAAGAGAAAATACTGTCATTCAGTGCATTTTAAAAAGCACTTTTATCAAACCTGTCTCATTCCATTGACCACTAAGAAACAACAGCGGTCTCTTTTCTCTATGCTGCTGGAAATACCTTTTTTGGCGGAAGCTATTATTTCCAACACGAAAAACTTGTATTTGAAACAATGTTTGGTTCTTTACTGTTTTTTTTCCACATTGTAAAACCGTTGTGTATCTCACAATATAATATATACAAAATATATTGGGGAACTGGGGAAAACTACATCATGACTTCACATATTAAAAAAATCAAGAAAGCAATATTTCTGCACATGCTGATGCAAATGCAATTATGCAAATACACATTAAATGCACATTGATTTGTTTTGGGGTTTTTTTCCCCCGAGTGCCCAAATGTTCAGAAATGGTCCTGACTATGTGTATCCTCCCTCCACACCTCCAGTGCTGGAGTGATTAGAGACCAAGCTTAAAGAGGAGGGTGTGAAATGAGGAAAAGATGGTGCAAAAGAAGGAGAGAAGAAGAGACAGAAGGAGGGAGGGGGGACGACAGGAAGAAAACTGGACCACATCTCACAGTGGCTTGGAAAGAGTAAGAGAGATGAGGGGTCATAAAGAGATGTGTGAAAGATTATAAAGAGAGAGGGAGAACAGGTTTACTGGTCAAATAATAAAAAAAGAAGTCTGAAATCAAAGTGCGTAAAGTGCTATCTAAGCTTTTTCCAAAGTAGAAAATACAGAAATGCCATTAGAAACTATAATGATGTGCACCTAATATAAAGTATCCAGAGAGTGGAAGTATAGGTTGGGGGTTTCTAGTAAACAACCCATCATCACCCTAAGATATATCAAAAATGTAGAACATCAGGAGGGTCCTGAGGTCTGAGAACCACCAGTCTCAGTAACCTAGGTAACGCTGACCATCCCTATAGCAAAGCGCAACAACGGTCACATTTCAACAACAAGCATTAGCCTGTTTGTTTTATAAGGTGTTTATTCAGACAACCTTGGCAAATGCATTAGTTAAGACAAAAGTGAACTCATGCAAATACATCCACATTTGTGACGCTCCTGTTGGAGCTCTGGCCCCCTCTAGAGGTGCTGCAAGAAAATATATTATTAGGTTCGAGGTTACTTTATTGTCATCAGCAGCTGTGTACACGTACAAAGTGAGATGAGAGAACGTTTCTCCATGGACCAACATATAGCAACATACAGCGTTCAACAGAGTACAGTTAACAACAGACAGACAATAAATAGACAGCAAATGTGGACATTACGTAAACCTTCAGGGCTGGACTGGGACAAAAAATCTTACCGGGCATTTTGAGACTGGCCCATCGGGGGTGGAGGGGGCGCTGCTAAGGGAAATACGCGCCGGTGTCTCTCTCGATACGCGCCGGTGTCTCTCTCGGGGGTGGGGATGCGCGGTGTGTGCTGACAGGATTCCGCGCCGGCCCAAATTTACCATCGGCCCACCGGGCAAATTCCCGGTATGCCCGATGGCCAGTCCAACACTGCTTTACATGAAATCTCTGAGAGACAGTCACGGGTAAATTACAGTTATTACTGAAGAATGTGAACCTGGATACCTTAGGTGCATTCAGAAACAGATAAGTCAGTCATTCAGTCACATTTCAGTTCAGTCAGACCAGGGCATTCAGCATACAGATTTGCTCTGCTCCCCATACACTTCAGCTGCTGATGGAGCAATACTGAACCATTTAATTCATTCATCTTTTTTACTGGAAGTGAGTTCTGTTTAAGTGAGATCAATACAGCATTATGAAGAGAAAAAGAAACGGAAGCGAAATTACAGCCTCTCAGTTTGAATCATAGTCCAGTGGACTGTTTTCTCTTTAGAACTGCTTTCTTGCTGTTTGCCATGCTCTTCACAGTTCTGTGTTCTCACTGCACACCGACCCTACCCGAGTTTGTCAGGTGTGTTAGAGCAGGAAAACTCAAGTATACTGCATTCGACAACTATTTTATTTAAAAATAGATTTTGTTTCATGAGGCAGGCCCTGCTGTGACGTTTAACACATAACCCTTAACACATCAACACATACTAACCAGAAAGTGGATTTTTTAAATGGAGAATAATTAAAGTATTAAGATGAAATTCTGTGTTCTAGAAAAACTTACTAATAATTGTTCACAGCTGTGATGGTAGGAACCAGACATCCTGAATGTTTAATGCCTCTAAAGCTCCTTTACAGCAAGTTACATACCACTTTTTTATCAAGAATATATATGAATTGTATATATTATGGATTATACATAACCAACATTGTATATAATATGTACATATTGTTGACCAACATTACATATAAAATTTATATTTTATCAGTAATACATGAGAAGTGTACATTCAGTTCAATTCTGTCTAAAGCTGGAGGAAGAAACCTTGGGAGGAACCAAGACTCAAAATCCTCCTCTGGTCGACCTGGAGAGTGAGGGAGAGTAAAAGAGACAAATATGCAGGGGTTCCCCTTGGAGAAGATAGGCGATGGGAGATAAACAGAAAACAGAGTTCATTCTGAACCAGTTCAAGGCTTTATTTGTCAATAGTAGAATTTTATAATCAATGTGAAATTAGTTCAGAAGTTAATGAAGTCTTGATAATATTAGGATAATGTGGCTGAATTTCTTGGTTCTAGTGAGGACTCTTGCTGATGCATTCTGGACCAGTTGAAGCTTCATTAGATTCCTGTTGGAGCAGCCTGACAGCAAGACATTACAGATAATGAGTATGGAGGTAATAAAGACATGGACTAATTTTCTGCATCAAGCGGGGATTGTGGTGTTTCTTAGCTTAGCAATATTTTGTAGATGAAGAAAAGATATTTTAGTAGTAGTACTAATGATGAATGATAGATCTGGGTCAATAGTTACCAGAAATGTTTTACAGTTGACACTGGAGAAGCTGAGGAACCAGCAAGATGTTTCTAGCAGCTTTTGGACCTAGAAGAGGGACCTCTGCTAAATCTTCATTGAGCAAGAGGCTTTGTGACATCCAGGCTTCAGTCCTGAATCTTATTTAATCTATGTTTGTCATCTGGGTTGGCAAAGTTGTGTGTCATCTGAATAGTGGAAGCTTTTTGGTTAATCGAACCCAATAAAGTGAAGACACCACAGTTACACAGTGTGAACCATGTGAAAGTTTTCTCTGCATTTAACCCATTCACCAACTGAGGCAGCGGGCAGCCAGGAGCACAGTGCCCAGGGGATGGTACCTTGCTCAGGAGGACCTCAGAGGTCCCACTGGCAGTCTTGGGAGTCAAACCCACAACCTTCTAATTGCAGGGTGAACACCCTAACCACTGGGACACCAGCTGTCCCAATAACAGCACGTACCAAGTAAATAAAAGAGATCCTAAGACAGACCTTTGGGGAATACCATATTTTACCTTGGTGTGTGCTGATGATTCCCGACAGTAATGTTATGTAATGTAATGTAATGTAATGTAATGTAAATAACTCTTACAAAAAGCGGTCAGTCAGGTATGATCTAAACCAGGATAGGACTAAAATTACAACAAAAAATGTCCTTTTTTTACAGACACTACAAGAATCTTATTAGTTTTATATGTAATATAGGTTAAATATATATATTTTTTCTATGGAATGTTGATCAAATATATGTGCACTTCATATGTAATGTTAAAATATATGTACATATGTAAATATATTTTATGATTGCATATAAAATGTACATTTTTTCAACAGTATAAAATGAACATATATTTAGCACATGTATTTAGCCAATATTACATCTGAAATTTATAATTTTTTTATCTTATTTATTGGTTTTAAACAGTAAATCAGAAGGCTGTATGTATGTTAAACATCACCACAACAAACAAATCTGATCTGTCTCTACACTCAGCTATTTCTCATTAAACCTGAGACTCCGAGTGACTATCCCTGGAGTGACTCTGTAGTGTAGCTCTGTTGATACTCCGCTGGGTGTCAGTGCTGAGTCTGTGTGAGTTCTGTGTTCTGAGCAGAAGAAGCCTTGCCCCTGCTGTAGTGCTGGGTGAACCCGTGGGTCGGCCTTTTTCCGCGAGGCGCTGTCTGGAGGTGCGCGAGCTCCTAATAAACTCTGTTGAAATGTATTAATTTATCCACTTTAAACTACAAAACTTACCTCTACACTCTCCACTCTGTTACAGAAACATGCCGGCCAAAGGACCCCTGCAGTCTGTACAGGTCTTCGGACGCAAAGTGAGTAAAATAAGAGAAATCGCTGAAACGTGCTGGATTAGCCGATTAGCTGCTAACCCACTGACTGAGTGAAGTAGAAATAAACATTTCATTCTCAGATTTCACTCTATGTGGGTATTAAACTCGTTTCACATGCGTTGTATTATTATTGAGGTAACTTACAGTAAATCATATTCCATCTTTTTAAAACCTGTGTGTGAGGGTGCTGCTGGCTCGTTTGTCCACGCTTTGACGTGTTAACTTACCCGATTAAACCTAAACTTGATTAAATATACTGAAGATGTAGTCTGTTGGGACAGATAAATAGATCAGATGTGTAATTGAATCCACAAACATTTCACAGGCTGAAGAGGCAGAATAAGTTGTAACGTTACTTGTGTTGTCCACGGTTGTGGCCTTATAGGTTGTCCCTGCCTGTTTATTTCAAGCTTAACTAGCAAAACAGATTTTTACTTGTAGTAATAAATGACATTACCTTCAGCTGTTCACTATTATGTGGTTGTAGGTGTAGGATGTAGGCACAGACATAACATTAGGAATCGAGCTAACAGGCTCTTTCTGGTACTGACAGGGCAGTGTGGAAGACTCCTAATCAAGAGAGTTTAAGCTCTTAAACTAGACAAATGCTGTTTTCTTAAATTGTCAATAACATCACATGATTTTTTTTACCTTCAGTATTACTCATATAAAGTACTGTTATGAAACGTAAGAATCTTGTGAAGTTTACTTTCATCGGTTCCCATTTAGGGGTCTCCACGGCAGCTCATTTTTTGTATCCTCTGCATCTTCCTTTCTCACACCAACTGCCTGCATGTCCTCCCTCACCACATCCATAAACCCCCTGCTAGGCCTTTCTCTTCTACTCTAACTTGGCTGCTCCATCCTCAGTATCCCTCTCCCAACACACTGTCTCTCCTCAGCACATGTCCAAACCAACACATTCTCACCATCTGACTTTTCCTCCCAACGGTCCAACTTGAGCTGTCCCTCTAATTAACTGATTCCTGTTCCTGTCTGCCTCGTCACTCCAACTGTAAATCTTAACATTTTCAGCTCTGACACCTCCAAGCCAAGCAACATAATCATGTGAAGTGTGTGATATTTACTCTGATTAGTGTTAAATGTTTAATGTTTTTCCCTTTTCAGAAAACAGCTACAGCTGTTGCCCACTGTAAGAGGGGAAATGGACTGATTAAGGTGAACGGCAGGCCCCTTGAGATGATCGAGCCAGCTACCTTACAGTACAAGGTGGGTTTATACAGTTAGATGCTTTCAAATAACTGCATCCTAAGATATTGCGAAGTAGAGTGTTTTTCTAGACTAGGGTTGTTTGTGTACTGCAATTGATCTTCAGATGTGGGCAAATCTGTAAAGAAAAACTGCTGCGTTCATTGACAGCGTATGAGTAAATTACTGGCATCAGGTTGGCTGTTACTAGGAGTGTACTGTTAGTTTTTGCAAACACTTAAGATGGGTTAAGATTAAGTTTTCATGCTTTTCTCTTTTTATTGTTTGTCGTCTCCATAGTCGTGTTCTCTTATTTTCCATCAGTATCCAGTGTCAACCAGAGGAGGCTTAGTTAATCCCAAGCCTTCTTCCTCCAGCTTTAGGGAGTTCTGTCACCTTTTGGAGTGCTCACTAGGGGCTTGGACCCAGATTCTGTAAAGCGACTTTGTGACATTAGTTGTAAAAAGTTACAGAAATAAAATTGTTTGATTTAAGTTATGTAGCACTAATTCCAGGACTGAAGCATAAACTTCAGAATTTCAGTTGAGGTAAATCTTTTAGGTAAATCTCACTCAATTCTTTGTAAATTCATTGTATCAGTTGCCAATCAAGTTTTGTTTATGCATTTAAACCATAAGCAGGTATCTGTGACTGTAACCATCCTTATGTTAAATGAATAATCATACCGAGACTTTATATTGATCAGTAAGATGCAGTAGTACCGGATGTACTAATCAGTTTTCTGATTCTGATGTAGTTTTCAACTGTGGCTGCTCTATATGTATGTAGTGTATTAATTATGTCGCTTTATTCTCCACAGCTGCTGGAGCCCGTCCTGCTGCTGGGAAAGGAGCGCTTTGCTGGTGTTGACATCAGAGTCCGTGTCAAGGGGGGTGGACACGTCGCGCAGATCTATGGTAAAACACTGTGTGCCTTGCTGTTAAATGTGTGGGTTTGAATTAGCTTGAATTTGTGTTGTGGCTGTAAAATCATACTACGATAATGGTACTAATATTGTGGCTGCAATAGGTCAACGAACTAAAAAAATGAGTTGGTGTGTAAGGAGGTATGTCAGTGTGCCATCTTAACTATACTTACCTTGTATAAACTCTGTAGATGAGGGGATTAATTACATTCAATTTCAGAAAAGGGCCATAAAAATGCATCAATACTTTAATATTCAATACTTCAATAATCACAAGACTTCTGTAATATTGTAGCTCTGTGGAAAGGGCTGTTCTAAATTCTTGCTTCATGTTTATGTGTAAGCTCAGATTACAGTATTTCATACTGGTTTCCACCAAGGGCCCAAATAAAATGTTTTCAGAAGTCACTGAAGTGGCTGGAAGCTCATATAAAATAGACATTGTCTGTAAAGGGATGTAGTAATACGTTTTGTATTAGTTAAGGGTAATATTTACGCCTGAGAACTGGGGGTCCTATTTTTGCTGTTGTATAATGATGCTGTCGAGTAAAAATGTCAACGTTGTGGACGTTTAAGTACAGAAGAAAAATAAATTGCGCTTTGCAACAATGAACAATGTCAATAAAAACATGTCCTTGCCAGGATCTGTGTCTCCTGGAGATGATGGTGCCAGCTCTTGTACTCCAATTCCATTTCACTGTGTATCATGTTACTACCAAGCCCCAAACATTTTATGCTTGTGTATTGTTGCTATCATAAAACCTATCTCTGCTGATACCTGTAGAAGAGCAGGAAGTAATAATGAATCTGATCTACAAAATATAATTTCTGGGGGACAACTAGATCATTAACTGTTTACACAATGAGAAGCAGCTGCTGTTTTCTGGAAAAATAGAAAAATAGAATTGATGACTGAAAATATGAGTTGCTCATTTTACTCATTTTTAATATTTTGTTTCTCTTGCAGCTATTCGCCAAGCCATCTCAAAAGCCCTGGTTGCTTACTATCAGAAATGTAAGTTGTCTTTCTGAGATTTGTGCTGTTTTATGTGTATTTTTTGTTAAACCAACACTTTATTACACTATTACTTTGAGTTGTCAGCAGTGCTGAAAATAATGGCTTTTGTGTTTTCATTTGCTCTTTTTTTCCTTGAATGCTTTGTTTCAGATGTGGATGAGGCGTCTAAGAAGGAGATCAAGGACATCCTGATCCAGTACGATAGGACCCTTTTGGTTGCGGACCCACGTCGCTGCGAGTCCAAGAAGTTCGGTGGTCCTGGAGCTCGTGCCCGCTACCAAAAGTCTTACCGTTAAAAAATCTCTGTACATATTTCGTACAATAAACAGTGAGGAAAATCCTTTTCGGAGCTTCATTTATTTGTCAACTAAACTGATATACCTTAGATACATGAGTTATCTGGCCATTATCTGTGCATATATGAAAGCTAAGTGTGTATGGTGTTATTTGTTTTATGTTGAAAGGTTAACCACTTTTGTAAGGTTTTCATGTCAGTGGAAGTTTAATCTAACTACTTTGGAATGTTTGTCAGTTCAGAAAGTCTGAACAAAAAAAAAACCACTGAAATGTTACATGAACCGTAAATCCTCCGTTCACCCATGTGTTCTGTTTTTTGACCCTGTTGTCTTTTTAATCTTGGATGCTGAAATTTTTTTTTTTAACGTTAACTACTTGTAGTTAATGTAAGTGCATAAGTATGGCTACATAGGTTACATTATAAAATTATTTCAGCAGGTATGAAAGGCTTGTGTGTATAGCTTTAAAAGTAGTCAAAAGCAAAGCATTTGAACTTCAGGTACAATGAAAAGGTATTTTGAAGGTGTTGACGATGCTGAAATGCTTACCTCTGCTGGCTGCATTAAGCCACAACAACTTTAAAAATTTGCGCCGCTAGCTGCCAAAACGTGCATTTAATTGGCCCAGTTAATTACTAAACTCCAAGTTACATGAGATGTGTACAAAGGGAACCAGTACAGATACATATCGGTGTCAAAAAAGCTAAATTGTATTGAGTGACTAAAATGTGTTAAAAGACATTGTTAGAGACATGCTGGCGTTTTTTTAAAGAAAAGCTGGATGTAATGGAGCGAATGTTTTGACATTTGTTTATAAGTTCTTGGAAGGTTTCTATGTAACACAGTGTGAAACAGACCTATATATTTTCCTTCCCTAGATTATTTCTCAATAAATACCGGATTAAACTAGTTGTACACTAAGCACCACAGTTGTAAACTATCTAGCAGTTCTGAGTAAATGTTGGTATACTTTGTAGATATTCTATATGGACAAAAGTATTGGGACACACCTTTTAATTGAATTCAAGTGGCCCCTTACTTCCAGTGAAGGGCGATCTTAATGCTTCAGGAAGACATTTTGGACAACGCCATGCTTCCAACTTTGTGGACACAGTCTGGGGAAGAACCTGTTCAGTTCCAGCATGACTGTGCCCCATTGCACAAAACAAAAAAGGTCCATAAAGACAGAGTTGGATTAGTTCGGTGTGGAAGAACTTGACTGGCAGGTACAGAGCCCTGCCCTCAACCCCTTCCAAAACCTTTGGGATGAACTGGAACGGGGACTGTAAGCCAGGCCAACATCAGACAAATGCGCTTCAGATTGAATGGGCACAAATTCCCACAGAAACACGCCAGAGTCTTGTGGAAAGCCGTCTGAAAACAGTGGAAGCTGCTATAGCTGTATTAGAATACAGTGTCATTAAAGTCCCTGTTGGTGTAATGTTTAAGCGTCCCAATACTTATGTCCATATTGTGTACTGAAGAAGACCTGCTTGACGCTCCTTGAGCTAAAATCGTGCAGCAATGCTGCCACCTGCTGGCCGGATGAAGCAACTACAGCGCCCTGTTCGGATTTCACCACAAGATGGCGCTGCTGTAATCAGAATATTGAGAACTCCTTAACTGGAGATTTGATCACTTTTTGCAGTGAAACTGAGGAAGATTAAAGTAAGTGTTTATTTGCTTCAGTTCCCTGGCAGAGAATTAGATGATAATACAAAAAACAGGTTGTGAGGACATTTATTTATCATGCATCAGCTTTTAAACAGAGGCTAAAACTTAATAAAAAAATTAATAAATTGTGCCATTTAAAATAACCATCTGAATTAAATTCACGGCTGTGACATTTTCAGTAACCTTAGGTTCAGATAAAGTTACATTTAGATACAGACTTAGTTCCAGGGAATGTTTCATCTGGAGCTCCTTCAGCTGGATGGCCTGGATGACTCAGATTGACTGGAAGTTCAGGTAGTTATACTGTGTTATGTCAACAGCTGCCTGAGAGTGAACATTTACTGCTCGTTGGGCCACTCGCAACTTCCAGTCAATGTTGCTTTCACTGAAGTTTGTTTTTCTCTTCTAGGGCTTCTCTTTTTATTATGTGAACACTGGCAGTGATGGTAATAGATCACATCAGTTTACAGCACAAAAGTCTGGATTACAATACACAGCACAGGAGAACAGAACAAAGTGTAAAAGGACAGAATGGGAAGCTTTAATCATGAAACTTTAAAGCACATTTATTTTAACCATTCATAGATTTGTTGTATACAAAGTCGTGGTTCAGAGTTCGCAGTTTCATTCGTTCGCAGATTTTTTCTTAGAACCGAACTAACAATTGTTCGTGGAAACCCTCGCATATTCATGGAAACTGCAAATATCCTCTGCATTTTTGTCTTTGCTTTTTTCATGCATTTTAGTGCAAAATAAAAAATATAAAAAAATATAATTTACTAATTTTATAACAAATATTAATGTAAATTCAGCTAAAATTCCATAAATTGTTTAATACTGTTGAGAGAACACAAAGCAACCGTATACTGGCTGCTGCCCTGTGACACGTCCCTGGCAGAGGCAGTCCAGCATTCCCGCATGTTCTCGAGTGTTCTTCTTAAAGTAAATTAAATTAATATATTACTGTATTTACACTGCTTATACCAAAGAAAACGCACAGGCATGAATTACAGTACTGTCTATACAGGGGGGGCATCGGTATTTTACATTCTAGCACTGCGGGAGACAGCAGTTCACTGTAAACTGTACAGTACGAATACAGGTTTACCTTTACATTTACTTTAAGGGTAATGTATTAAGAGTTTAAAATGCAATTAAAATGTTTTGGTAGTATATTTGGGTGAATATTTAGAGTTTATACTATAAAACTAGGCATGTAGTGAGTGTAGTGATGTAGTGAAAGACTACATCAAAACAAATTTGCATTTTTTTCACAATTCATGAGTGCTCTTGGAACCTAACCCTGCGAATTTCAGGGGTCGATTGTATTATGCATAATCTATATTTATATATAATATGATTTTGCAATATATAAAGTGTAAAATGGCCATTTGTCATATGTGATCACGATACAGCACACAGTGTGAACAGCATGAAATTCTTCTCTGTATGTAACCCAACCAGGAACACAGCGCCCGGGGAGCAGTGTGTGGGGATGAGACCTTATTCAAGAGTACCTCAGTGGTGTCAGTGGCAGTCCTGGGATTCAAACCAACTCCCTAACCACCAGATTACCAGCTGTCAATATATCTTATATATGGAAATCTTTTATGTGAGGTACTATATGTTAAACACATGCATGAGTTCTTATCAGGGGGTTGGAGATTTGAAATGAAATCAGGCTGCCAAAAAGGATCATAGTTAGCAGGGCAGTGATCTAAAACAGTCCAAATTTACACAAAAATGGGCCAGAATTGAGCTTTTGTTATGGTCATCCCACTCCCCTGACCATGGTCCCTCCAACTAAAACCTGTTGAGTGACCTGAAGAGGTCTAACCACAACGCGGACCCTCGAGGATCTGGGGAAATTCTGTGTTGAGGAGGGTCTAAGGCTGCTTCCTTTGTATTAACCAACGTCATCAAGCTTTATAGAAGATTTATTATTGTTAGGGTAGCAAAAGGAAGAAGGCAAATATATATTGCAGGGATTCCATAATGCCTCCATGGAGCCCGGTCTCATGACTTTTTGTGCAGCCAATACGATATACAATGTAATCAAAATACGTGCTGCGATCACACTTTAGTGTTTCTTTTCGTGCTAGGACAATGCTTCAGTACCCTGTATTTTAATGTGCACTGCGTAACATCGCCAGTATCTGCGCTAAGTGGTGACTGAGGAACAGTAGGAGAGAAATAATGAGTTGATTTCTTATTGTTTTTCGACTTGGAAAGTTCCTAACCCTAAACCTAATCCTAACCCTAACCCTAAACCTAACCCTAACCCTAACCCTAACTCAAACCCCTAATCCTAATACTGGCAGTGTTACGCACTGCA
>JBBPCY010018795.1:0-37005 GCA_037974405.1 Brachyalestes nurse
CACACATTCTCATATTTTTTTTTACATAATTTCTGAATGGTTTTAGGATTTAGGGCGTATGGGGAGTATTACTCACAGGCAAAGAACATCATTAACTTTACTTTTCTTCTAAAAGAAATATACCAATAAACAAAAGAAACGCTAGATGTCGCTAAGCGTCCATGATTGGCGTGCATCTTCCCTTAAAAAGCCACAGTCCATTCCAGAAGAGAAGCTGAAATGCTAGCTCTTTGGTCAGAGGTCACTGAAGATCCGGCTGTTAGCAGTAAGCTGAGACCAAGCACATGCGGGCAAAGAAATGCTTAGAGATGAGGGAACGGAAAAGTTTATATGTAAAACGATTCCGTTTGTAATTCCACAATGTTATGACAAAGGACTGTGCAAATCTGAGGCTAAATGGACATTACACGTACCAGAAGATAATCATCCATATGAAATTTATATACACCCCGTCTTTGGTACAAGTGGACGTAATCTTTACCATGCGATCTTAAATTAACGCTGAATTACTCATTTTCAAAAAGTGAAATAAATAATTATTGGATGGTGCTGTACCTGCATTTACGTAATATGTTTATTACACAAACATATTCGTTACAGTTGATATGTCTTTCATTTTATCATTTTACTTTACTTTACTTTATTTTCTATATTACTCTGGTACAAAAACAACAACAGTAAGACATAATTCTGATTAAAACAATATTTATTCGCAAGATACGTGTGAAATAACACAATTTTTCCACATGTTTTCAATTCAATTATGTAGAATTTATACACAATACAAATAAAACACACATGAAAAAATATACATAACAGCATTTGGCTTTCAAAATATTCTGGCACAAAAAGAAAAAAAACTCAACAACTCCTTTTTTCACTCATCTGCGTTGCTTCTAGTTGCTTGTAAACTATTGAAATCACTTACATTCAATAGTGTATTGTTTTAATTCCATAACTAGCATTAGCAGAAGTGTTTGTCACAGTACTGAGATTTTTCCACCAACAGGGGGCTGCACACCTAGCATTCCCTCCCACACAAACTCACAAACACTGAATAATCAGGGGGTGAAAAAATGAGTAATTAAGGGGTATACAACGTTGAACCAATTATACACAGGAGAAACACTTTAGTCATATCAGCACATTTTAATATTCACGTGATTCATTCATTGTAAAGTGGCAAGTCGGCAATTACATTAAAATGATAAGCAAGTGAAAAATGACTTAAAAAGTCACTTAATAGGCGGATGTAACATACCTTGTAGGTACTAATACACATTCATTATGCCATGTAATTAAAGTTGTGGTTCGTTTCTTATTTGTAATTACTATCAATGTAACGTAATGTTAATGTGCCCGTTACAAACAATAAACGAAACAACTTTAATTACATAGCATACTATTAGTACCTATAATGTGTTATTTCTACCTATTAAATTATATTAAGCAACAGTTCGTTGTTTAACTGTTTTTTAATTTTTTATTGCATAGTAAAACTGTATGACATGTCACATCTTCGTCACATCGTCACATCTTCTTTTATTGTAATAATTTAACAGTTGATTTACATTTTTCAACGTGAGTAAAGCATTTAAAATAACGATTATACAGTAGATTTGTGATGAAAATAATGGTCGCATATTCATAAAATTAGCTTTTCCAATCCAATTTTAACAAGTTTCTTCAATAAACTTTTTTTTTCATTTAAGCTCAAAGAACCTTACGTTTCTTGGTAAAGTGCCCTCTCTTTGACAATTATATTACGAATTATTTCAAATTTTTATGTAGAAAAACGTCAGAACGCGCGGTTTTCTTCAAACGGAACTTACATTTATTAGTAACTGGCGTGTAATTGTTACATAACGAGCTAAGTCCATCGTAACTCACAAGGCAATTTTAGGCTTTATAGGGTACCTTGATCAGGGTACTTCAGAGGTGTTTAGCAGTCATGGGAATCGAACCAACAACTTCCTGATTGCAGAGTGAACGCCCTAACCACTAGGCCACCAGCGGCCCCTTTAAAGTAGAAAGAAAAATGGAGTTAGGACGTATATACACGTATACACACACACACATACATACATATACGTGTGTGTATTCGTGTATATATGTTTTAACGCCATGTGCATGCCATTTAACACGATTTGAAAGCGTACCTTTTCTGAACACCTCTTAACTCCATGTTAAATATAATTGCAATTGAATATGAGCTATATGTGACGACACAGTTTATTGTTTTCTTTTTGTTTATTTGTCATATAGCGTAACAGTGTGTATTGTGCCCTTGCTATAGTTCCGTCCCAAATATTTCACAACACGTGATGAAATAGCATCTCCCTTCCACGCATTTGCAAGACTGTATCCATAACGTTGAGTCAGCGTTGATACAAGCCTTGCTCTGCTCAAGGTAGACGTCTAAGAACGCAGTGAGGAGGGGAGGGGGTGAAGGTTGACGGGGGAAAGAGCGGTTGGGGGTGTCGAGGGGCGCAGACACTTTTGTGTCCGTCTGAAGAGCTAACCAGACCGAGCTAGCGCGCATCAACCAGACACGACATTAACTGGATTTAGGGCAGCGAATGGGCAACAGGAGGCAAACTGGACTACAACGGGAAGACAAGGGCAGTTGCGGCACGCGAACAGGAGCGAAAGTGAAGATTTACCTTCTTAAATTGCCCAGCACTGTTTTGTTTTTGGGACTGTGGCACGTTTGGAGGCACGTCTGGGCTTGGGAGCAGGTCCAAAAGCGAATGTCCACAGCACGAGACCATGAGTACCTACTTTGTGAACCCGTTGTACTCCAAGTATAAAGGCAGCGAGAGGTTGGAACCAACTTACTATGACTGCAGGTTCCCCCCGAGCGTCACCCGGAGCCATGCTCTGGTTTACGGGGCCGGAACGGCTGCCCCGAGGTTTCAGCACGCGCCCCAGGACTTGTACCATCACGGCGCGCCGGCACTGCCGACCCCGGGCTACCAGCAGAGCCCCTGCGCCTTGACGTGCGATGGCACTGCATTTTATGGATATGAGACATTTCCAAGACAAACGCTTTATGGGGCTCAGCAAGAGGCAAGCGTGGCTCAGTACCAGGACTGTAAATCTGCCCCTGGCACCAACCTGGGAGAACGACAAGGCCATATGACTCAGAACCCCGCTCTCATGTTCCCCTGGATGAGACCCCATGGTTAGAGCAACCATCCCTTTCCTTTACTTTCAATTGTTATATCATTAGTATTATTATTGTCTATTAATCAACGGCCTCGCAAGTGTTGCATGATGTGAGTACAAGCAGGCGGTGCGTGCTTATTAGGGAAGAAACTAGACGTTCATTCAAGTAACATGGACGATTAATCGTAGTAAATGTTCCCTGGTACTACCAGCAGCGATGGCCTAATCGGTCCTATAATCAAAGAGACGACCCCAAACAATTTCCCTTGGGATCAATAAAGTTTTCTGATTCTGATTTTAAGTGAAAATTGACGCTAGTGGCTACTTGCGTCTCGCGCCTTTATTATAGAGACCCCATCTGTGTCTTAGGATCTAAATGGAAAATATATCTCAGAATAAGAGTCAACTGGGAAATCCGGATACGGTTTGTTGATTAGCGTCTTTCCATCATCAAAAAGCTCGTTACAAAAACCATGGGGGCGTTAAGACAACGTGGCTAAACCCTAAAATCTCTCTACCTTTTCCACTCCAATAGCTCCGGGAAGGCGTAGCGGCCGGCAGACCTACAGCCGTTACCAAACCCTGGAGCTCGAGAAGGAGTTCCTCTTCAACCCTTACCTCACGCGCAAACGGCGCATCGAAGTGTCCCACGCCCTGAAGCTGACGGAGCGGCAGGTGAAGATCTGGTTCCAGAACCGACGCATGAAGTGGAAGAAGGAGAACAACAAGGACAAATTTCCGGGTCAGAGAGGCGAGACGGAGGTGGGGTGTGAGGAAGAGGGTGAGGGCGAGACAGAGGAAACAGGCGAGGAGGGCGAGAGTCAAAAAAAGGAAGAAGAAGATGTAGATAAAAAAGGGTCGAAAGAGTGATTTTATGGCCCTGGGTTTTATGGTTATATGACTTCAAGTTGAGCCCCGTGTTTGTGTGTGACAGAAAGAGAGAGAGAGCGATCACATTTTACGACTTTAGCTTTGCATGGTGAGGAAGTGAAGAAATTCTAAACACACCATAAAAGCTCTTCCTCCTCATTGGGGAACATCACCACATCTAAACCCAGTTCCTGAGACCCAATTTTCCAGTCGCTCCTCTCAAAATCCAGTATTTAGGCTGCCCTCTAGTTTTTATGTAGCCCTACAATATGGGTTGAGTTCCCAGCCAGAGATTAGGCTTAGTCTTTGACTGTATTTTCCTTATCATTATCTCTTTTATGACTTTAAAAGAGGTTCTAAAGGGATTCTCTTCAGCAGTTTCGGGTGTAGAACCTCTATTGCAATACCTCAAACAAAGATCCAGTTTAGCTGTGCATTCAGATGTTGTCACTTTTCTATACGTAAAGAACCTTTGAAGAACACTTCAAGATTTTAAATTTCGTGCTAAAATTAAGACATTTCAAAGTCAAGATTTCTAAAGACTTCGTTTTGTGGCTAAAGAGTAGGTTTAGTGCGATACTTGAATAAATGTATTGAAAGTTAATTAGTTTAATCTTTGCAAAAGTCGCACTAAACAGGCCTAAGCGCTTCGTTTGCCCCAAAATGGGATTTTCGCTTTTTTTCTGTACCAAAACTTTTCGTGCTTTATAGCTGGGAATTACTGGTGTATAAGTTTATTTAAGTTTTTGTAACGTATTTTTTTATTCGTAGATGTAGTTTTTAGAGTGTTTGTGTCTTTTTATGAAAGGTGTTATTACAATCACCGCCTAAGTTTTGCATGTGATACTACCTAATGCGGGAACTTTGCAATATATATTTTTATGTCACGTTTTAGCGTTTAGCTCTGTCAATTTGTGACGTCCAAAACAAAACATTTAAAGCACTCATGGTTAGGTCTTTTTGGGCTAGTGCATATCTTTCTGTGGGTATGAAATGCGCTTTTAAATGTACCCTGATTCATCCTCTTGGTACTTTCTCGCATAGCTACTTTCATGCATAGGTTCACGTAAGATGCGGATGGTAACATTTAAAAATCACAGATAATTGAGCTGATTTAGTTCCCATTGTAACAACACTATTTATAAAGCAACACTCTCTTTATAAAGAGTGTTTTTGCGTTCAGCAACTTCAACTACCTATCGACATGCTTTTGTCAGTATTTCTATGTTTATATGATCATAAGATCATAGTTTTTTCATACTGTGTTCGACAGATTGACGTCTTTGTCTAAAATTTACTCAAATTTGACAAATCGTGTGAAAGAGACGAGTGTTTATAAATTTGACTGTGTGTGGAAATGTGTTCGGTACAATTACATTTGCATCATCAGTCACTGAAGTTGTTGTTTTTCTACATTTTGTGAGACAACATTTGTGTATTTCGATCTGAAATATAAATAAAAACAAAACAACAGCAGTTTCTCTAAGTCTTAGTTTATTATAGGACGTCAATTCTCAAATAAACATAATAATTCCCGTATAAGAGGGAATATCTACGCTGTTCATTAATTCCAAATATCTACATAATAACACACAGCACCTTCAGCTGTGCTCTTTGAACGGGGTTTTTAAAAAGTGGTTCAGCCAGGACTTGTAGTGATGCGTCCTCACAACGAAGCGCCACCTTGTCAAAAGAAGAAAAAAAAAAATATTGTTAATATCTTCGTGCTATATTGGAACATGCTTTGTTGTGCATTCATAAAGCAATTCTTGGAACATTTCAAGTTCATTCCAGAATTTTCTGCACAAAATAATATTAAATTTTACTAAAACATTACATTGTGCAAAGTTACTGGTGGTGTAAACATGTTTATGTCGAGGCATTACTTTCAAATTAATTATTTAATAAAAGAACACCACTTCATGGATATTTCTGCGCACATCACATCAGAACACGAGAATTGTAACTCTATTCTGTACTTCATTTCTTTCGGTTTTTCTTCTAAAACCTTTCAACGATTCAGCTTACAACAGTCCAATTAAAGTGCATGTAAAGTTTTTTAATTTTGAGTTTACAAAAATACTAATCTTTGTTAATTTGAACTGTGTAATACGTCTTCATTTAGTTACATTGTCTTTCCTTTTAACCAACCTAACATATTTCCTGGAACTTGTTGGCAAGATAAGTAGAATTAAAGTCAATGTTCCATTTTTGCACTGTGGTGGTGTTGGGAATTTGTTTACAAATTCTCTGAAGTGGCAGCAGGGCCAATATTGACAACACTGTTCCAGAACCTACTGCAATCTGTAAACATACATGAGTTAAATTACTCTGAAATATGATATAAGAGATATTTTTGCTGCAGGTCAGGTTAGCATAATGACCAACCTTCTTGGACGATATTTTGCAACGGTTTGCTGCAAGAAATCGACACGCCTTAAAACAAACACCATGTCAAAAAACAAATGTCTCAAAAATTCAGCAACTTCTATGTCATTTCTGAGTAAGCAAAAGCCAGGCCTACCTGTAGTCCTGTGTCTTGCTAGAAAGGAACGGCTAGTCTAGTTGCACTTCAGCCAAATGTGTTTGTCCCCGCAGACATTACGGATGTTTTCTGAGGAAGTGGCGATTATATTGGTGTATTGTCTACCCGTCAGACGTTTCTACAAACCACTAAAATGGCTGTAATAGCCTGTAAACTTTATTGGAGGCCCATAAACCCATTAGCGTCTTTGCAAAATTCTCCATAAAAGCCTATTGGTGTAATTTAGAGGACACCTTTTATTCTTGCGCCCTTTCAGGCTTAATTGGAGCCAACCTGAAATTCTAAAATATATGTAAAGGCGAATTGACCGCCATAAGTATGTCGTGAGCCCTATACATATCAGTAAACACCAATTTGAAGAAAAAAATATAATTTGCAGTAAAATCAAACATTTCTCACGTCAAGGATACAGTGGCTAAATAAAGATCATCCAACCTACAGGATCAAATAAAAAAGCAACCTCGAAGAGCGGCACATTTTCTACTATACAAAACCCATCCCATTCAATTATTCTGTTGACCTGCCCATTAGTGGTGGAAAGGTAGGTCGATGTTAACATAGCTTTGTACCGTAAATATTTATTTTTAAAATCTCAAATAGTGAAATAATGATGTGATGACAAACGAACTGAGATCTTGGTATATGCGCCATAAATGTACATTTTTACAATTTATAAATTTGTAAATAAATGTATACATTCATTTTAACCAAATAAAGTATTTCAAAGAATACTAAGAATACTACTACTAATAATAATGATAATGCATAGATGTCAGCAAAAATTTTATTTCTTATTTTCTTTTACAATCAAATGTATTTGTCATATCAACAAATGTAAATGTTCACTTTAATTAGTATCATGAAGTCATCCCAACGTCTCCAAAGATGTTTAATTTACTTTTCAAACATTGTATAACTGCGGTCATTCTATCATAACGTCCTACCGCTATACATGAAATAGACGTTTATAGTTAGTATTTCGATAATTTAAGTTCAGCTTTTTATCTTTTACCGTCTTTTCTCAGTATTATTTTTCAGCCGTTTAACGATGAATGGACACCGTAAGGACAGGTGTTCTTTAGCTTTTGGGGCTTAAAGGGTTGCTAAAATCTAATTTCAGTGTAAAAAGATTATGTGAGTGGTTTCATCAGTACGTGTTCTACCAGGACTTGACCATTTTTATGTTGACTTCGGTAGGACCAGGCTGGTCCTGGAGATTGGCGGCCCAAAGGCCATGTGAACGGAGAGAGATCAGAAATAAAGACTGCTGATATAATGATTGCATGGTTTCGGGACAAACAGGGCTTTGTGAGAGGTGGCAGGAATGTGAAAATCGCGAGGGCGATCTGAGAGCGCTTCCTACATTGAAAAACATGATTCGAGGTTGGAAAGGGTGGGGGGAACACATTCCTGGTTGTTTGGTGGGAAATTTACAGCTGAGCAATAAAAGTTTACGACCACGCTGTGCCTGCGATTGGCCGCGGCTAGTCAGGTGACCGTCTCTCCATGAACATGAACTTTATTCTGTTGTCTTTAGTCATATTCGCTCTCCATCTCCTCCAGACGGGCAGAAGATGGAGAGTGCCGACACGGTCTTCCATCGAAACCTGATCGTGAAGAAAGATGAGAAGAAAACCCTACCCAGCCTCGGGTTTCAATTGCCTCTTTCCCTCTCTTCCTTTCTTCTGCTCCCTCATTTCGTCTTGCGCGGAGTATTAGACTGAGCAAACTGTGAGCAAACTGGTGTCCAGTGTTGGGCTCTTGAGAGAAATAGAACTCAGGCATCACTTGGAGAGCCTGCTGAATTTACTTTACCTCAGGTGGTTTGGAAGTCCCTGAAGATCTCCAGCTATGTGGGTCGCGTGAGTGGCTTGAGAAGACAGGTAAGAAAGCGGTTATATATGTTTGCTGCTTTACGTGGGTATGTGGTCCAGGATGTAGACTACATCTGAGAAGATAAAGGATCGTTATCACCATGGTGGGTGATAAGGTAAAATACTGTGCTGTGTTTAGTTTCTGTTTCTTAATAAGTCTCGTGTTTGGCTAATGCTTGTTACATTTGCTGACTGAATTGGTGGTTCATGGATACTGGAGGCCAGTGTGTTTGCAAAGACCATATTCGTTTGAATTCATACATTCAGCCAGATTTCAATCTTAACAGGGGAAAACAGAAAAATCGGCTGAAATTATTTGACAATAACGCTACAATATTGCCCAGCTCACGTTTGATGTCCACAAGTTTTACTATATACTCATGACGTACTCGTGATATATTTGTGGGTAATATTGTGTATGTAAATATATAATAAAATATGGTAATCATCACATATGTTATGATATGCATATTTTTATTTATTTGTGATCACAACACAAAAAAATGTAGCTCCGTGTGTGTAACTTCATTCTTACAACTAAAAGTCTGAATGTTGTCTCTGCAAGACTGTCATTGCTTCCTATGGGGGTGTGTATGTAAGGAAGGGCAGCTCATGTCACAGTCATTCTAATATGAACCTAAAACCAAATCTGTGCTGATTCCAAAAGTGATTACACAACAACAACTGCTAGTGTCACCGCTGAGGTACCCTTGAGCAAGGTACCGTCCCCACACACTGCTCCCCGTGCGCCACTGCTTCACTTTGTGAATGGGTTAAATGCAGAGAAATCATTTCACTGTGTTGCACTTGTATGACTATGCATGTGACAAATAAAGAATCTTAATCTTAATAAAAACAACAACAACAACAACAAGAATTCAGATGTCTCTTGCTAGCAGTTCGTTCTCCGACCACCAGCTGACACTGAAGGGTTAAAGGCACTGATTTGCAAACATTATGGAGGCCGATGCTGCCATCTAGCGCCCAATAATAATGACACTTCTCAATCTTCTCGTGCTTCTTCAAACGCCCTAACAAGCAATTAATTAATGTTTAACTCCCAGACACTGTTTGTAAGTCAAATGCTCGTCTTGTTTTGTATATTGGAGAGTACAATCCTATTTTGCAAAGTAGTTGCTTTAGTAAACACTGATTGTTAAAATTAATTATTATTAAAATAACAATAATATAGAAAGTTTCAAGCTCGTATACATATGTATAATTTAATAATCGGGGTTTAATAAAAGCACGTACACCATTGTTATTTAATTGTTCCTAAAACGCCTTTTGAGCCTTGAGCCATGTTATATTTTTGATGTGGTTATGCGAGGAATGTACAGCCCAAATTACGTGAAATATCTTTATTTCCAGAACTGGATATAGACTTAAAGAGCTCTGGATTCAAATTGCGTTTATGATGCATGATGGTACATTTAAAGCTCTGGTTAATTTTTCTCCGGATTGTATGTGCATTTGTTCTTCTGTGGGTTTATCTAATTGCGTGCAATATTCGTGGATTAAGTAAAGTCCTGGAAAACACAATAAGTCAAAGATGGCAATTTCCACAGGTTCTTCAGTCAAAAGATAAGGAGATCTGTAGTGGCCCACAAATGTGGTTAGATTCAAACAAGGGAAGACTTTTGGGGCCAAGAAAATGTCCTCTCGGTTTGAACGGCGTAATAAGGTCGAAATTTCTCATTTTTGAAAATTTACCTAAAATGTTGAACTAGAAGGTAACTTAAAACGGACCTACAAATCTGTCCAACGTTCTGTACTACTGCCTCCTTTAGGTTAATCTGAATGTCCAATCAGTGTTCACTGTTTAATCTGTCTGGATTAACTCACGATCAAATATTTGCTCAGACAACATGAATTTAACTTTCTGAATTGTACTTTTTTGTTCATTTCAGTGTACATAAAAAGGCAAGACATAAAGATCTCCAACAAAACAACACAACAAGCAAATTTATTCATAAAAGCTGTTTTAGCCTAATTCGTTTCGAGGGGTAAATAAAAATAAAATCTTGCCTCCATGACATAACGTAGGATGAGGACGCAAATGTAGACCAACTGTGTCTATTTTACAGCCCCCAAAAGGTCGCCAGCGGAAGTGTCCTGAGTCTTGGAAACATCAGCGACACCTCATAATGATCTATCGCTGTGAGGGGGGGGGGGGTTAGGTTCCACCAGATATACGCACGAAGGATAAAGAACAAGAAGTGACTGTAAAAACAACCATGCTATTTCTCGTGAAATGTCCAACAAATTGCATTATAATTAAAAAAGAAATGTATTCTGTGACGCCAGTGTTCATATTTACCCATTTAAAATGTGGGGGTTGCGCAGATGTGGTGACTATTTCCGTTCGAGGAAGATACATCGACCGTTTTCTGAATTTACTTTTTTTTCATTTTGTTCTGTTCTGTCGGTCACATCGCTAACTTTAGGTTAATTTTTGACCACAATTATCCCGAAATTTAGAAAACCCCTGACAAACACGTCTTTCTTCTTGCATAATATACATTTTAGGCAAACTTACTTCTTTGGACAGGATATATTATTTTTACTATCATAGTTATTATTATTATTGTTGTTGGTTTTTGTCGTTGTTAATATTATATATTATTTTTTTATTGGTATTATTGGTTATTTTAATTGTATTGTTGGTTATTATTCATGTATTGTTGATGGGATTGTTGGAGGTATTTTTGACGGTATACTTATAGAATTATTGGTGGTGTTTTTGGTGAGATTGTTAGTTTTGTAATGATATGATTGGTGGTATTTATGTGTTGTTGTTTTTGGTATTACTGATGCTATTTTAGTGGCGTTATTAATGGTATTGTTATTGGTAGTGCTGGTTTGATTTTTTTAGGCTTCGTGTTTTCTGCCTCGGCCAGCTGCCAAAAGAGACATCTCCCAGAAACGTGTTGTGGCTCGGCTCTCATTGCCCTCCCCGGAACGATGCAATAAAAGACTTTATTGCGCGCTTCTGCTTCACAACCTCAAGAGTCGTGTATTTTCTCTTTCCCGTTTACTTCCACTTTCTAAATTGTGTAACTGGCATATCAGTTTTAACATGATCACGAGCTTCTGGTGCATTCGAGCAAAAGCGTTTTCAGTGAGTAGATCATGAGTCCTCTTTGTTTTCGAAGTTGTTCGCTACCTTTCGCCTCGCTTAATCATATACTGTGTAAAAGATGAGTCGCACCGCGACTCACGTGGCCTAACTTAAGGGTAATAGGCCAGTAAACCTGCTCCAAGTTCCAGATCAAAGTCTCGAATGAAGACTAAATGAAAAGCAGTGGCTTCCCTTTTTTCTTCATACCTGAAACATATTTAGACGCGTTAAACGCTATTTGTGTCTAAAACATTTTATTGCTCAGAAATAGATAAAATGAATTTGATCAATTTCTGAATTAATTTCTTACCCCAGATTCTTGTTTGGTTTAAGTGGTACAACTTTTCAAAGCTAATATATTTCTGTTGAGTTTGTTGTTTGACCGCAAGACCTCGAGGCAACTGAACACCATTTAGATGATAAAATATATATTTTTTTATTCACCACAATACTCTTTCTATGTGGAAGCCCTTGTTACTCACGCTGCTGGTGAAAGCGCTTTTGCTGGAAGTTGACATTTGTCTAGTTTTATGACTCAGGCGTTAAGGCATTCTTTCGCAGTAAAACTGCCATAAACCACCCCCTCTCACACGCACACACACACTCCCTTTTACATTTCCTTGGGCACGAAAGGATATTACTTCAATATTGCTTTCGTTGCCTTATTTTAATTGTTCTTAAGTCCTACTTTTGTTATTGAATTACTTTACCTTTGTCTAGCACGTTGAAAGACCTCTGTATACGATAATGTACTACAAAAATAAACTTGCCCTACCTATTTAGTGACATGCAGACAAAGAACCGTGACATTTTCCAAAACAAGATGTGGCTCTTTTTAAATCAGCTTCGCGCAAACGTTTAATTTTAAATCTCTTATAATAAAATTATATTACAATTTACTATAGATTTCTACCCCACAAGATAACCATTGGGATTTTAGGAAATCGGTGCTTACTTAAAAATTGTAAAACTGTGTCAAAATCGAAAAGAAAATGTGGGTGGCTTTTTCTTTTATTTTTTGGGGGTTTGCATCCTTGGGTCCTGATACACGAGCTTCGAGAGGCAGGTATTTGTACCTTAATTACTAACACACCAAAAAGGAAAACGCCTGTGGTTTATTATATTTTATGTTGTTATATTTTATTAAATGTGTGTGTCATCATTGTGGGAACATTTATGCACATTTTGGTGTGCTTCGATGTATTACTTTTCATTATGAGGCAGTTCTGTGTACTTACGTCGTCTCATAAAATCACATGTTTAGTCTGATCGCTCAAATAACACATTCTGTCAAAAAAATTCAGTTTTGTAGAATTTCAGCGTCTTTGCGAGCAAGTATTGGCAATGTGATCATTGCGTGTGTGTGTGTGAGAGAGAGAGATGAAGGCGATAGTGTAAGTATGGACGTTACTGTGTATGTGAATATATACATGTCCCCTTGAAACTCAATGTGGGATGTGGGTACTAAACTGTTCGCTGGGCAAAGAATGATTTTTTTTACTTTCTTTCGCGTTAACGCCTTTCATTGGCCAGAACGTGGTCAGCTGACACTGTCATCTTTGTCCAGCTTAGAACGAGGCTTTGGAAACACTCGATGCTGCGTACATGGTGTCTTTATTGGCGCCCAGAAATAAATGACATAGAATCATACAGCGGTTAGGCCTATATCAAACATTTTTGACAAGAGATAGGAAGAGAGGGAGGGAGCGAAACAGAGAGAGAGGGATAAGGGAACGTAAGGGAGGGAGGGAAAAAGTGGGAGCGCGGTTTACGGGGAGAGAGGGACGGCATGAATTCCTATTTCACGAACCCTTCGCTCTCGTGCCATTTGACCGGCAGTCAGGAGGTTCTACCCAACGTGGCCCTAAACACGACAACGTATGACCCTGTCCGACACTTCTCGTCCTACGGCGCCGCCGTGGCCCAGAACCGGATATACTCCACGTCATTCTACTCGCCCCAGGACAACGTTGTGTTCGGATCCGGGCGCGCGCCCTACGACTACGGGTCCAACGTGTTTTACCAGGACAAGGACGTCCTCCCGAGTTGCAGGCAAAGTCTGGGACAGGGAGCCCAGGGATCCCTGGCGCAAGACTACGCATCAGAACAAGGCAGGGGCGCATCCCAGGAAGCCAAAAGTGCCGTCCAGATTTATCCGTGGATGCAGCGGATGAACTCACACAGCGGTGAGTATTTAAGCGCGAAAGATAAATTTTGGAGTATTTGTACGACTCGAAACCTACGTTTTATCACCCCATAAAGCACTGGAGGAGCTCCTCTTCGCCCGGCAGTAAATGCCTTTTATCTCTTGGGGAAATCCCTTTTGGCCTCTGTGTTAAGCAAAAAAGAAGCCCATTCAAAATGCTCAACTTCTAGAGGCATTTTTATGGCTTTATGGGAGCATGGACCGCTTCTGTCTTGTTTAAAAAGAAGAACATTGATCGGTAAAACACGGATGTATACACTGAACGCACTCTAGTTGAAATAAACAAGTGTTGTTAGTCGGAACGGCATACACTCGAAAATAGAAAATGCGCTTTGTTTTCACTTCAGAGGTATTTTAGCTTTTTAACAGCGATTCTCCTGATATACCCTCTTTTTCCGCCACGGGGGTTTAACTATGGGGCTGAAAAGGCTATATAAACTGAATTTACTCTAGCATGGACAAACAAGTTTTGTTAGGTGGAATATGATTGTTTTGCCACCGTGCAGTTTTAAGCTTTTTTATTGGCGGTATTTCTAGCTTAAATAAATTATTTTCTTGATATATTCTCTTATTCTCCATAGGGGTCGATGGGTCTGACAAGATAGTATGAACCTAATCTAGTCTAATTTAGATAAACAAATGTTAGTTGAAATTTGGATATGTATGACACTAAAATGTTTTGTTTCAAGGTATTTATCTAGTCTGCGTTATTTTCTAGTTTGAAACAGTGATTGATACTTTTTCCCAGTCAGCTAAGCCTATTCTAGCACAGCCAAGTGTTGTTAGTTAAAATGGGATATGTATGAAACTATGCTCAGTTTTAGGCATTTTTTTTATTTAAAGTCTGCAATATTGTTAGCTTAAAATAGTGGGTTTCCTGATAATAATCCTTATATTACCCACAGCGGTCGACTAAGGGTCAGACAAGGCTATATAAACCGAATCGAGTTCAGCTAGCAGGTCTTGTTAGTTGGATATACATGATACTGGAATGCTTAGTTTTATGCACTTTTAATGTTAAACCTGTGGTATTTTTTTTTAGCTTGAAACAGAAATTGCCTGAATATACACTCTGTTTCTACACATAGAATGGGTCTGACACGGCTGTTTAAACTCAATCTACATAAAGAAATATTGTTAGATGGAACATTACAGTGGAATATGCAAGGTTTTATGCATTTTAAAATCTGTGGCATCCTCGTTTTTTCTCCTCAGGGGTCGGCTATGGGTCTGACAGGCGGAGAGGTCGTCAGATTTATTCCCGCTACCAAACACTAGAACTAGAGAAAGAGTTTCATTTCAACCGCTACTTGACGAGACGCCGGCGGATCGAAATCGCCAACGCGCTGTGCCTTACGGAACGTCAGATCAAAATTTGGTTTCAGAACCGCCGGATGAAATGGAAGAAGGAGAGCAACCTCACCTCCACCCTGAACGACAATGTCCCGTCGGTGGGGAGCCAGGAAGCGGTCAAAGAGGACGCAGAAGAGGCAAGAAATGAAAAGAAGGAATAGGGCAAGAACTAAAACGAATCTTTATTGTATCGAACCGCTGTACGATAAACTACCTATGGAAAACTACCTATTAGTGTGGAACAATGCTTTCAAGCCAAAACTGGCCTCAATGAGACAAACTCCTCTGGGGTCTGATTTTTCCGCGTTTCCTTGTGTTTAAGAGCAAAACACTCCATTCCATACTGCATTCCTCAAACGTAGACTACGTGTTAAAATTCTCAAACTTTTACTCAACGGTGGCCAAGGTGGCTGTGGACATTTCCACCATGAATGTATGTTGCATACCACGCTAATGAATGCCAACTCCAGTGTTGAAAAAACTAAAAATATAAAAAAAAAAACTGTTATACTGTTTGGATAAACTACACCATGTCTACTGGTTAGGCCTTTTTTTCAGTGTACTGTGTCGATTCTGAGCATTGCAGAGTTGAAATCTCGTGTTGTTTTTGCCCATTTCTATTGTTTTTGTCACCGTTTCGTTGTATGAAGCATTAAAAGTATGAAAACATGTTTGGGTTGTGAGCTTGCCTGATGTGTCACTTAGCGTCTTTCCTAGAATAGATTATGTGTAAATGCCTCAGCTTTTACGGCTATCAAATCTTAGGTCAAACATGTGAAAACGTGAGCACATCGCTCAAGCAGCAACATGAAAGCAATGTATCGGATGCAGGTTAAGTCATAATGGAATTATTTAAAATTGGTGGACCAGTTAGGGACATGAATCTCCACCAAATTTCACGATAACCAATCAAGAACCCACTCTTGCGGTGCGACAGAGTTTAAAATAACACTAAATGGTAACTTAATTAAGTGACGTACTCTCAAAGAGAGCTCAGCTCAAGACATGTCGAAACTTTTGTCTTCCACAAATATTTATAGGGTGTTATTATCCAGCAGAAACATCCACACTCACTGAGTTGTTAACCAGCCTGCAAATAGTTTGGGCAAATTTTTATCACTGAACACCACGAGAACAAAAATACGAAATTCAAAATAGAAGAAGTGAACCTTAACCACAAAAGAACTTTACCATAAAATGATTTGTACACGTCAGCTTAATTGATGCAATAGTTTGTTTATTGAGCTACAGAGCTAAGTTTATCCGAAATTATCTAATAAACTGAAAACACTGAGTTAATACAACCCAGAAAAATGTAAACAAGCGAGTCAGTAAAAGTGAGTCAGTAAGCAAGTGAGTCAGTAAAAGCTTTTCCTTAATTCATATTTATCCCCTAAAAATTAATACTTGCTCGGACACGGCTAATAATGTTACTAACGTTAGCAACTTTTCTTTATCAAGTAGTATAAAAATGTGCCGAACAGGCAAGTCTTCGACGTTCAAACTGCAACAAATGCGGTGCTTTTAACCTTAAAAATTGTCAACTTGACTTCTAGGAAGTTAGCATAAGAAATCTCTGTTTCACATTGCGTTCGAGTTGATTTTAGTGAACTAAACATTTAAATGCAACTTTTTCAAGTTTCAAACACTATATATGTTCACACTGCAGAACAGTACAGTGCAGTTACTGGACACTTAATTGGTAAAGTTAACTATTCATCTTACACTGTTGCAGTAGAATGTATGCATGGTTTAACGTTAGTCACTGGCCTCCAGTTTTTATTAAGGCCGTTTCTATTTGAATTTCCTATAAGCTCCTCTCGTTTCACAAGAGGACAGTACACTTTTCCAAACCCAGTGGTTCTGAATCGTATGTCTTGTTCGTTCTTTGCTTTAATCTAAATTCTTAATAACGGTTGTTTCCGTGTGCAGGCACTACAATGAATTGTCGTTTCGTCGCAGCTTGTCCTGTACGGTCTTTAGCAGCAGATGACGCTATTGGTCTTCAGTCCTGCCTCCCGTTTCCCCTCCTGCGTCCCCGTTACAAACTTATCAAATGTTTTGCCCACCTCCATCAATAACTTGCTGGTAAGGTCTAACCAAATTTATGACTGGACGGCGTACACACGTGATTCCCGTGAAACAATCCATATTTGGGCAACAGAAAAGGGGAAAAGAGAGAAAGAGAGAGAGGGAGGGAGAGAGGTGGGGGGCATTCGCCTATAAATCGTGGTCGTTTTAGCGTATAAAGCCTCCAGGAAGTTCAAAAGAGCCACAAATCAAAGCAATTTACAATAAGAAAAAATATTCCAGCTGCTGACAAACTTCACGCGCTGCGTAAATGTTTGTCTTCTGCACCGCGTCGCTCGCGAGCTGATGACTTCTTACGTTTCCGGTTCGTGGTTGAACAAATCAAGCCATGAAGCTTCGACCTTCGCCTCCGCGCCCGGGTTGCACGTTCAGCCCCACTGTGGGTTCGGCCAGCTCGAGCGTCGCTGGGGCCGGTCTGCGTGGTCCACGAGTTGCGAGGGCGGCATCCGGGGGAGCCCTGGCGCGGATCCGCCCGTCGAGCCTCCCAAAGCCCAAAACCTGAGCACCGTAAACCTCCGTGAAGGTGGGAAAGACTGGGTGGGCACGAAAAGCGTCGTGGAAAGCGAGGTGGGAGCGTCCCGGTCCGTCCAGGCCCGTGCAGCCCACCCGGCACCGCCAAGCGTGCAACAGCCTCCGATTTACCCCTGGATGACTAAACTCCACATGAGCCACGGTAAAGTTGTTCCTGCACTTGTCCTGAAGAGTGTTTACCTTCCCCACTTCCACCCGCTCCATGTGTTCGTCGTCGCCTATTTTCCCTTCAACTCCATCCATTGTTTTTCTTTTTTTCACCCCCCTTCAGTTTTATAGACCGCGTTCGGAAATAATAAAACTGGCAGTCGTAAATTTTATGACAAAGGCTTCAATTGCTCGTAAAGCTGTCCGCTTACAACGAAAAGAAAATCCAGGGCCAAAATATATGACGCCACAATTGGATAAGAGAAACAAACCTGCACAAAAAAAACTACATCTTCTATTTTGAGGTTAAACAATAGATTAAAAAAAACATCAAATTTGGAAATAACTGTCAGAAAATGATGAAAACATCTGGCTCCGAAGTCCATGAACTTAAACAATGTAGATACCAGAGAAAAACAATACCAAATGTTTTAAATATATTTTTTAAACAGAATTGCTGTCACACAAAAAAGTGTCATTTAATTTTTAGACCCTTCAGTGTCCACGCCTTTCCCCCACCCATTAAACCATTTCACAACGTGTTTTCTCTTTGATAGATGTCAAAATCTTCGACACAGATGTTTAATATAGTAAAGTATTAAAGTGATCGACAGAATCTGTGGTCTCTTTTGATTTCCACTTAAAGTAAAAGCATCCAGAGGGTATTCCCAGCTTTGGGAAGACACGTTGCATGGCACTCATGAGGCTGTACATGGGCTGTTTTCTTGTTTTATTTCATTTTTTGACCAGTTAAGGATTTGTCTTTATCTCGTTTTGGTGCCGCTCCAGAATCGGATGGGAAACGTCCGAGGACGAGTTACACCCGATACCAAACCCTGGAACTGGAGAAAGAGTTCCATTTCAACCGCTATCTCACGCGTCGAAGGCGTCTCGAGATTGCCCACGCACTATGTCTGAACGAACGGCAGATCAAAATCTGGTTTCAGAACCGCCGCATGAAGTGGAAGAAGGACTCCAAGCTCAAAGCTAAACAGCAATTCTGAGTCGCTTCCAGTGACGTCCAGTGTGTTTATGTGGGTTTGTTTTGTTTGTTTTCTGTGTTTGAATTGTGAATCACTGAGGTGTAACTATTCCATTAATGTAACAATGTACAATAACAATGTACATATGTAAAAAATTCATTTTATAACAAATTCCTCGAAATGCACTGGATCTGAAATGAAACCAGTGGAAGGTTGGCGTGTTTGGTTAAAGTTTCTCAGTCTCTGGTCTGTAAGTATGTGTTACCTGATGAGTCTTCAGTAACTGGTTCACGACACTTCAGAGCTAAATAATTGTATTTTTGTTTTTGGTCGAAATGTTGTTGCAATTAAACGTCTCTCACTTTGAGAACCACAAATGAATATTTTTGTCTGAAATGTGACATATATATATAGGGTGAGTTGCCGTAATGTGGAACATTTTTTTGTATTTTGGACTTCTGTAATGTATTACAATGTTAAGAAGTCCAAACTAGTGCGTGTGTGTGTGCGCGCCTGTCTATATATACAATTATTTCTACAGCATTTGGTGGATTGCACAGCCACCTGAAGACACGCTAATTAGACTACTTTCCGGTCGCGGTCACTTCTCCAAATGGGCACTGACATCCGGAGTGTGTCATGTTTGCCTAGAATTGATGTAAACATTTCATTTTTTAGCCATCTCAAGAAAAGTCTTCAAAACAAACAACAACATGAGAGAACAAATATTAGTAGAACTACTACTGCTAGTAGTAATAGTAGTACTAGTAGTAGTAGCAGTGGGGATGGTATTGTTGTTAAATGACCTTATTCAGAAGACGCCAGTTGCGTATCCATTTGCCTGATAACGTTTTCAATCGCGAGTGAACTTTAGGAGCCCGAAGCAGTAGTACTCATTAGCCAAAACAGCGTTTTCTGTCTTTCCTTGCGGTCTGGCTTTGATTCGGCCTCCATCGCGGCTATTTGCCTCCTCTGTAATTGTTTTCAATACAGGACGGACGCCTGTAAAACTTTTACGTCTCTGACGCGCAATAAAACTTTATGGCTTCGCCCAGCACCTCTAAAAACGACGACAGTTGTTTCCTGTCTAGCGAAACAGATGGGAACCCAGATAGCCTTTCCTCTGACACGTCGCCGTGCTGCCTTTGATGTGTGCGCGCAACTCGCTCCAACCTGGAGACTGAGTCTTTGCTAATGGGAATAAATCAAAACGGCAGCAGTTAACATAGTTAACGTACTGTATGTTTTGATCCTCACAACAGACTGTGGACAAAACAGACTGAGAAATAATTCGAACGAATCAAGGCATTAAAAGGTCAGTAAAGGCCAGTAAAAACGGTCCTCCTTTGAAAATTACATAGAGTAAAATGTGATCTTTAATATGGAAATTTCGGCATATTTGCGAATGAAAAGAAAATTGAAAACTCGAAAATCGAAATTTGTTTTTTATTCAGTATATTTAGTCAATTCCCAAGATATGTTACATAGTAAATATATTGAACAAAACATTTTTGGCACACACTGACAGGCAGAGCACACATACACACACTACACATAGGCTACCACACACAGGTAAGAAGGTACTCACCATTATGTCAACGCTGTGTAAACCGAACAACAAAACTTCTACGCTATCGGGCATTTACCGCTGATCTTCAACTGTTTCCTCCAGAAAGGGAGTGCATTTTTTTTCACCGCCCTCACTTTTTCAACTTTTTTGGAGGTTGAATAAGGGAATAAGCCGCAGGGCCTAAGGGCAGTGACCGTGAGTGGCTCGCGGCCAGCACGTGACGCCATTAAAGTAGGTTTTATGGTTAGGCAGAACCGACAATCCCCTCAATATATTTACATCAAACGCGTTAATTGTCATGAGCTGCGGGTTATCTGAGTGCACCAGAGTCTGGTGGGGATTGTTCTGCTCGCGCTGCTCGGCGAAACTGCTCCCACGCAGTGCGGTAAGTTCATAATCTTATTTCTCAAGCTAATGAAGTAGACACCTGCTCCGACACCCACCGGGACCTTCACTAATACCATAATTCGACGTTTCCTTCAGAAAAAAGCTTGTTTGCTCTCCGCTCTAGGTTTCAGTCAGGCTCACCGGTCTCTGTGGGTTGTGATTGTGGACTGAAACCGTTTAGCTTTTGTTTGGTAAAAAGGCTTTAAAAATGTTGTGCACTGAAAGAGTTTTGGGAACCTCCTGCTAACTTCTGCTAAGAGAAAGAAACGAAAAGAAATTAAATTCGCTTCCTTGGTGGAAACGAATATGTGCAGACACCCAATGCCGCATGACGTGCTGAATCTGCTCTACAGATTCTTATCGAAAATAATGAGCGAGTGAGGTAAGGGGAAACCGAAGAGGGCCTGCAGGACGTCCTTGCTGAGACAGAAATGGACCAGCTCGAGCGTATTCGATGTTGGAATCGATCTCGATGTTCTCATAAAATTATAGATTGTATATTATATTGCTCAATGTATTGTTCATTGTATCTTTACGTGTTATTGTTGTTTTATACTGTTGCGCTTCAGACACCATCGACCGAAATCAAATTTCTTGTATGTGCTCGCTCACATACTTGGCCAATAAACGCGATTCTGTTTCTGATTCTAAAATGATGGGGTATCGATATTAGTATCTTATTGTAAATACTAATTTATTACTATTACCAGTACCACCAGTAATAATGAAAAAAAAAATTATACCAGAGGCACCTGACATTGAATCTCAGATAAGGAAGCAGCAGAATGTTAAAAATCTAAAGCGAAAAGCAGAGAGTGTTTAAAAACGACAAAACTATATTAACATACGCATAAAGTGGAAACGCTTGCTCTGTAGCTCTAAAGCTCGAATCCCTTAAATGTTAACACTCTCTTTGATGTGTATGTGCATGTGGATGTGGATGTGTGTGCGTATGTACAGATAAATCTGAAGGTCTTACAGAAATAACATGAACAATAGAAATCTAAATAAAAGAGTATCCATCAAAAAAAATGTTGGAGTGTTTTATTGGCACGTTCCACGGACCGCGCGATCAGGCTGTGTGTGATCTTTAAAGGGTCGCATTCCGAGCGTTTTCTCCAACAGAAACTGCAGCGCTGAACTGATCACTTATTCAAGGATTCAGCTGAACTCTGGAGGAGGTCACTGCAAGTCCAGCCTGCCAAATGAACAAAGTGGCGTAAGACAGTTCCACCTATACGGAGCTTTGGAGGAAAAGCGAATCGATGCTTAAATAAGCTTAAAAATATGACACAGAACCTCTGTGGCAAACGTTTCCATAAACTCGCACGAATTCACCTTTAGCGTTCACTGAGGAGCGCGGGACAAATGAAATTTGTATTGGGACAAATTTCATTGACGCGGTCTCATCAATAACTGCTCGGCAGTGAACTATTGAAACAAATCTTATGCTGGGGTGAAACGCCGGTCAGGCTGTCTAATATTAAAATATGCCCTCAGCAAGAGAGGGAGCGAGAGGGAGAGAGGGAGAGAGAGGGAGGGAGGGAGAGAGAGAGAGAGGGAGGGAGGGAGGGAGAGAGAGAGGGAGGGAGGGAGGGAGGGAGAGAGAGAGAGGGAGGGAGGGAGAGAGAGAGAGGGAGGGAGGGAGGGAGGGAGGGAGAGAGAGAGGGAGGAGAGCTGGAAATGGGGGATGGTGTTGCAACATCCCTGGCATCTGAGATTTATTGCCACATGTAAGAAAAGTGCACCCGGATGTAATTTGGGAGATTTCGCAGTAATAAACTTAGTCTCGACACATGTGTTCAGGTGTTGCAGGCTCTGTTATGGGACACTGAAAAGCAAATGTATATTTATTAATAAACTATGAGTTTTATGACGTAATAGGAGACCACTAGAAGAGTAAAACTGAAGGACCTCGAATGGAAATCTCTCTATTGCTCGTGTATTTTGTGTGTATGTGTACAATGCAGTGTGGTCTGTTGTGATTTGGAAGAGTTAATCTCTCGCTCTCTTTGATACTATTTGCTCTAAAGTCGTCTATATGCACCCTGTAGAACCGAATTTGTGTGACCTCTCAACAACCGCAAATTCGCGTCTACGGGAATACATGGGCGACGCCAGATCCCAGGTTTACTCGGTTTATGGCAGCATCAGCCATCAGCTGGAAAACAGGCTGTGACTTTAGGCCATGAAGGACTGTGGAAAAGTAGGGAAAGACAAAGTTGATCTGGGTTGGGGGGTGGAGAGAGAGTAACCCAACGCTACAGAGAGACATCGCGAAATGTTATGTGAATGCAATTTAGCGAAATTTTATGAGAACGTAATTATCCGCTTTTTCTGTTTAATTAGATTTTACTCGACCTCTCACAACCTTAAAGCAGACCAATGCTCACAGGTATGGATTATATATAGAGTGGGATTCTAATAGTGCCCCAATATTTTCACATATACAAGAGGTCCTCACTCTGGGGGTTTATTTATTCTGATCTAAATAACGCTTTTAATAAGAACTGATGATTTGAAGAAATGATGGTATTCCTGACCTTGTATGGTAAATTGACGCGTTATAGCCTAATTAAATGTTTAGTTTTTTTTAAACCGATGTTGATGTTTGAGGTTACTCTCCACAAATTCTAAAAACACCTCAGCAATTCTAAATATGCCAATTAAATAAAACGTAGTGATTTTGCTTTAGTTTGAGAAAAACTTAAATAGATTTTGAAGACTTATGGCAAAAATGCACCAAAGTCGATTTTTTTAGAATTTCGTATTTAAAATGCCTGAAAATGGTTATCTACACTACAAAAAAGACAGGTAAACACTGGCTTCCGTATCCGGGAATTAGAAACAAGGTCTGCCATTGGTGTCATCATGTCACGTGATCCTAAGTAACTTTACCGGGGTCTCCCTGGCCGGTGGGAGGGCTTTAAAGAGCAGAAAAACGACAAAGGTGGGAAAATTTATTTCTCCCTCCCGAAATTAATGACCATGAGCTCGTATTTGATGGAGTCTGCCTACATCGATCCCAAATTTCCTCCTTGCGAGGAATATTCGCAAAATAACTACATCACTGACCACAGCCCTGACTATTACAGACGCACGGGGGACGCCGGGTACCAGCATCACCACCAGGAGCTGTATTCCCAGCGCGTGGACTACCAAGAGCGCCAGTATGACTGTGAAAGCATCCCCGAGCCCGAGCCCAAGCACCAGCAGAGGCACGAGCTCGCCCGTGCACGAGAGCCCCTGCCTCCAACAGCGACCCCCACCCCGCCGCCCGGGACATCCTGCAGTCAAGTCGACCCCGAGGTGCCCAAGAGCCTGTCCGGGACTAAGCAACCCGTGGTCTACCCTTGGATGAAGAAAATTCACGTCAGTGCGGGTAGGCACGCGACAGCTCTCCTCTTTCATCCACCTCTCTTTCTCTCTCTCTTTCTCGAGCCCCTTCCCATTACTCTGCGCTCGAGTGTTTGCCATTAGCAGCCGCTGTGGCCGCAGAGTTGACGGTGCACGACAGGAGAACCCCCTTTGAAGCGAAGCAAGCAAGGCGGATTTACGAGCGCGCTGGCAATTACATCCGCCATAAATTTTACAGGAGAGGCACTAGACTGGGCAGCTCACGCCCTTTATGAATGTGGCGCTGGAGAGAGGGAAAGAGAGGAGGGAGACCAATATGTAGCAACATCAGATCAATAATTTGCCTCCAGTTCCTAATTCCAAAATCCAAGTTTGAAATTTCGTTTGTGAATTTACAATACAATTTGTAATACTTGTTCTTTTTTTATAATTTGTCCATGTTTGTTTCTGTTCCCAGTTAACTCCTGCTACGGGGGATGCGAACCCAAGCGCTCCCGCACCGCCTACACGCGCCAGCAGGTCCTGGAGCTGGAGAAGGAGTTCCACTACAGTCGCTACCTAACGCGGCGGAGGCGGATCGAGATCGCCCACTCGCTGCTGCTCTCCGAGCGTCAGATCAAAATCTGGTTCCAGAATCGCAGGATGAAGTGGAAGAAGGACCACAGGTTACCCAACACCAAAGTCCGACCCTCCTCCTCTTCCTCCTCTTCCTCAGCAGGCTCAAGCTCCAACCCAGCTCCGCGTGACTCTCCCAGCGTTTCCCCGAATGCTCGAGCCCAGGAAATCACAAGACTATAGACGAAGGCGTAGCTCACGGACTAAAGGAATGAAATATAATTTATACACATATATTCTTTTTTATACATCCACATATGGTTTTACCACATTTTCATTACTGCTGTAAATTCCAGTCACTTGTAAGATTGTTCGGAACGCAGGGTTAATTTATTCATTAATTTATAACTCTTATTTATGAACACTTTGGAATGAACCGTCCAACCACCGCCAGCCAACGTGACGTATTCACGGTAGTGTTTATGCCAATCTCATCCAGACTAATCCAGAGGTCTAAATTCTGCTAATACACAAATTAAGGGTTTATTTGTTTATCGTGGTAGGCGCATTAGATTGTGATTTTAATTTGTAAAACTGTAACATTGATTTAGTGCTTTGTGACGTAAGTGATTGTGATCAATAAAAGAGTGCCGATGCAAACTGAGATGGATTCCTTTTGAAGCAATTAAAGACGACCGCAACCAAGGAAGTGCATGCAGAATCAAGAGAACAACTTGGTAAAAATTATTTTTTCCAGAAATATTTTATTTTTCATTAATTAGTTTTTTCGGAATTTAACGGTAACATACAATTCCAAACTATATCGTTTTAGTTCTGGAGGCATCATTATTATTATTATTATTATTGATAATAATAATAATAATAATAATAATAATAATAATAATAATAATAATAATAACAATAATATTGTTATTATTTAATGTGTTTCGTTTACAAACATTAACTTAGCCTTGGAGAAGCCAGGTCTCTTTTGAAAGGCAACCCTTTCTTTACCTCGTGTAAATCAGTAAAAGGAGGCCCAGCCTGTGGAATTAGAACCTGGGTTCATCTTGAGGCCAACTGTCCCGAGCTAATGGGTCCTGACCTTTTTAAAGACGTATCCCAGGCAGACTGGCTAAGGTATGTGCACGCGTGCGCGCGTGCGCGCGTGCGGGCAATATATACATTATTATAATTAATAATGTATTTTATTCAAGTGGTCATAATATATTTGAAAATGGGAGCATTCCATTTTTTTATTCAGGGATTTCTATTATCGTGTATTTTGCTAAAATTGCAGGTTGTCCCTGAATATATACATATATATGTATTACTTCATTCAAATATGTATGGAGATTCCATATGTATAATAATACCAATGTTGGTGGGTTGATATTTGAATGTACTCGACTCAGTGAATGTATACTCGACTTAGATATGTTTAGCATTTTCACATAAATCAAATATATTGAATCAACCCACCAAAATTGGTATTATTATACATATAGAATCTGCATACATATTTGAATGAAGTAAATTCAGTGCATCACATTATTCAGTCCATTTCTAACTCCATACATCATTCATCACACATCAAACGACTTTGAGTAAAGGTTTGTCCTTCGCTGATATTTCCCAGCCTACAGCCTTCAGGATCTACTGAGATAGAATGAATGTGTTTTTTAGGAATTTAATTCGTCGTTTCAATATACACGCCTCTTTACGGGCAACCTAAAAACATTCCAACCTAAATAACTGGACATCTTAGATTAGTATTATCATTATTATGAATAGATTATTATCTACTCCTTCCACAACACAACTCCCAGGTCTCCAGTGCCTCCAAAAATACCCGAAGAGTTTATTCTTTATCTCCAGCCTTGATTCTGAAGGGTTTTAAAGAGGTTTTGTTTAACTTAATAATCCCTGACAAGCTTCTTATCTTCACAACAACCAGAAGCATTTCCCTCAAAATGTGGAAGGGGCTAAAATGTTTACATTGATGTTTGTACAAACTGCCGCTTATTAAAATACTGAAAATGTTTCATGACTGTAAAGAAAAACTACTTAAAATATATTGACTTGAAGCAAAATACAGTTTTTGGACACAAGAATTTGCACATTTTACAACTTATTTGATACATTTTATACTTATTCTTCTATAACTGCACAACGTAATTATATTTATCTGAATATATCTGAATATCTGAATTTATCTAATTATCTGAATTTGTACAAATTGTAATTATTATTTTTATTATTTTTAATCTGAATAACATTTATCTAACTGAATAACGTACTTATTCATCTATAACTGTCTATTGTAGACAAATTAAGGTATAGATATGTTATTCATGTTTAAATATATAAGTATGTTATTCAGTTATAGATTAATAAGTAAGTTATTCAGGCATAGATCAATAAGTATGTTATTGGGTAGATATATAAGTAACTTGTTCAGGCATAGATAAGCACGTTATGCAGTATAAGTGTGTTATAGACAAATGCCTCTTATGCTGCAAACAGCCTTACGCATCCAAAAAATGCATTTCGTTTTAATTTAATTCATTTAATTAAGGTGTTTTATAACATTTTTGTTGATCTGTAACTGCAATTAATTGAGTTTTTACTTTATTCTCATGGAAAACTGCAATAACATGAGTGTAAACATTTCAGCGTCTTCCAAGTTTTGAGGGAAAAGCTCCTGGTTGTTGTGGAGATGTGAGCGCACTGCCAGCTCCTTGCTTAGAAGCGTAGCCATCCCAAGCTGAAAAAGGGGTCATCTGACTATTGACTGGTGAAGAAAGGTTAGCCTTCTCGACTGCATAGAGCTGTGAAGATTTTATACAGTGGAGCCTCATGCATAAAATCAGGATGGAGGAAACATTTTACTGTATTTTGTCTATATTCATCTAATACTGATGTTTTAATATTTACATTTACAGAAAGGCTTTTAAAATCCTGGTCAGTCTTTCTTTTGATGCTAAGATGTTTGGCACCATCCATTTTCAGATTTTGTCCTTGATGTTTGCTAACAAATCTGATTAATAAAGCTGGTTATAATTCATCCCCTTTCATTATCATTGTGGAATTAATTATTGTGTTTTTTTTTCTTTATGTAAAGAGAAATATGGTAAAAGTTATACAGGCAAGCAGAAACACAGACAATGCTTAGCTGAGCTATTCACAAAATTACACCATTTTATTGATTTCTACTGCAATGTTAATCAATATAAAATGCACCTTGATCCGCTTAAGATAATGTATGATGTAAAATATATTATTTATATGGTAAAATCGTTCTAATTAGATCCATTTTTAAAGAACCGAACAAACCACAGCCAGGTCAGTGTTTTGTTCTCACAATGCTCAATAAATGAGTAGTTTTACCACACTCTCAATCTGTTTTTTAATATTTCCTTCTTCATGACCAATTAGAGCCTGTTAATTTCCTGATGAGTTACAGAAGAGCAAGGAAAATGATCAAGTGAATGTACTGAAACTTCCAGGCATCAAGGCATGGTGTACGTTCTGTCTAAGTGGGTAAGCGGACAGGGATGTGACAAAAGCGACGTGAAGAAAGTGAGATGATCTATTACTGCGACTGCAGTTCATCCAGAGTTCATTCAGCGGGCTGCCTGCGCTGCCAGCCTCGGCGTAACCCGTATGACCTTCCAACATATTGTCGGAGGGCTGCAAGGTCATCCTCTAGGCTACAGCCTGAGCTGTATTTCCCAGAGACAGTGGGAAAGGTTAGTAAAAATAATTCAGTGTAAATATTAGGAAACATTAAAATTAACCCCCGTGTTTGGGAAAACTGGTCCAAAACCAGCTAAGGGGGGCTGTTTAGAATAGGCAGGTGCTCTTGGTCAGCTTGTGGGTTCAGGTCAGGGAATTATTTTCCTTGAGTCATAATGGAAAGTTAAAGGCAGTCTGAACAGCTGAAAATAGGATTTGGAAGCTCTATGAAATGCTGTTACTTGGATACTGGATTAAAGCAGTGATTCTTTTTAATTTAGGCTGAATCCTAACTGTAGTCTAATGCAAAACTGTATTTGGTCCTGAAGTACAAATCTCAGATATTATATATTATATATTATATAATCATACGCAGTTTTTATATGTGCAATTGTTATATATGCATTCACATATCAAATCCAACATTCCTGAAGTAATTTAGGATAAAACAAAGTTAATGGCAGTCTGGCCAGCTACAACCAAACAGTTCAACAGATAAAAAATAAATATTTTACTTGAAATGCACTGCATCAGAGCAAGTGATCCCATTTAATTTTGGCTATTATTATTATACATACAATGACATATGCAGTTATTATATTTGCAATAGGTTGCTAAATTAAATCAGGATTTCTACCACTTTATGAAATTATCCTATTCTCAGTATCTAAGACTGGTAAAGTGTAACCAGTTAGCATTTAAACAATTTTCTCTGAAGCCTATTTGTAAAATCATGCCCATATACACTACTTCCAATCTCTCCTACAGAATGAATGAGACTTAAACTAATTAAGTAATGCTACATTTATTGCATTCTTGAAAATATACAGAACAAAACAAATCATTCAGAACAAATAATTCCTTCTGTTAGTCAGACATGCCTAGAAAGTGACTTAAGTCAGTAAGTCAGACACATGTTTTAGTACACCTAATCAACCCATAATGTGATGTGAAAACTGGCTTGGTATCCTGAACAAACTTTAAATTGACATGATTTAATTGCTTGCACATGAGTACAATTAGTCAGATCAAAACAGTTATTGGCAAAAGAAGTGATTCTTTTGATGTAACTAATTTTGTTCATTAACTTTGGCAAAAATGTAACAATCTGTCTTTTGGGATTCATAGTGAACAGCATTCCTGATCTATTCAAGAGATTTTCTCCTAGCTTAAAACCTGTTAGGTTTCACCCCAAATCTGTCAGCCATCTTTAAATCTCATGACCAACTTTTAAAACCTCACCATTCAGTCATACAAAGACATAATTGCTCGCAAATGGTCTCATTTCATAGCCAAGACTCTGATGATTCATTTGCCAGAAAAGTAAGATATTACAAATTATATGAAAAAGAGAAAAATAATATAAAAGTAGGAGTGGGTGAAATTCTTGTGGAGCACAGTCAGAAATCAGTGATTCTTATTGTCCTGTTACAAGAAATTAGCTGAAAAACACTCTGAATCCATAGCCGAAGCGAATCGGAACATCGATCCAAAAGTCGTTCACAAAAAAATAAAATATGAACTTATAATAGCGGTTTTTCTGCAAGCCCCCCCCCCTTTCCAGGCGGCTATCTTGCTTTCTATAATACATATAAATAACAGATTTATAAACAAATAAACAAGAGCAAACTATTTCCACTTGACTCAGTCAAAATATCAAAAAACTCCCCGGAGATCCGGAAGCCCAGCCACATTTTGGTCTCTCTAAAAGATTCGAACATAGCCACCCCCACATATGAGGTATGGGCTGAAAGCTCTTTTCACTGGCTATCCGATGCATTCAAATTCGAGGTAGAGTGCTACCTGACGGAAAAAAAACATGCCTCTCATTGGTCAGAAAACATTTTGGGCTGTATCTTTGGTTTGGCGGGTCGTAGAGACTTGGGAGTGGGTGCGTTAGATTCCTAACAAGCCCCTTGACAGTTACGCTTAATACGATTATATCACCTTCAACTGAACTCGTTACAGAAGCACCAAGTCCGGCCAGTAAGTAGGGGAGAAATTTTGTGTCATGCGTTCTTGGAAAATTGCATTAATTTACAGTAACTGACTGTTTAAGGACGTATCTCAATGGGGTTTAAGTGAGGACTTTTACTACACCCTCCAAAATATTGGGATTCCCTGGTATGCATATATAATAATTTGAGCCATTCAGTAGTGGACTTGATTCTGTATAAGAGGGTCCTGGGATCAATTCCAGGGTTCTTTCTGTGTGAGTGTGTATAGATGGTTTTTAACGCTTACTGTTTTAAGATGGCTTACTGTTTTAAGATTTTACCATTTCATGTTTTTTTACTTTCATTTGAAATGAGAAGAACTTTTTGAAAACTTGAGGGGCATCTACATAATGTAAAGGTTCTACACCAATTTCTTTTTGTGAATGCAAGTGTGCACAAGTGCCTTGGTTTTGCACAAAAGCTTACATTTGCTGAGGATCCAACAGCAAACAGACTGCCTCAGGAAGAGATTCATTAATGAAGGAAAACCTGGAGCCACTGATAGTAGAAGGGTAAACAAGCCTTTTGTTTGGCCTTGTTGAACAAGAGCAAGCTTGGTGGTTTGTTGGAGGCATCACTGACATGATAAAAAAGATTCCACATTATAGTGAGGGCCTTTGTGGTATCTTTTAAACCACACAACTATCTTTACTGCTTCATTTGTGATACAATATCTACAAACAGTGCAAATGGTGCATCCCATAAGTTGCACTATTTACAAGAAAACAGTTTATCCTGCGTGTTGGGACACACTATGCTCTTTATACTAGTCTACTGTCAGGTCCTGTTACCAGGCAACAGGAATCTCATTGATCTTGTGGCTCAATATAGGGGCATTTTTTGGGGGCACCAGCATGCTATTTGGCCTTGAACCTCACTATTGGTACACACTTTTTAAAAAAATTACTCAGGAATGCCTTTGCAATCCAATTCCATTCAGTTCCTCCGACCATAATGGTCTCAAAATGCAACCTGATTAGCCAAATCACGTTGCAATATGCAAAATGCAAAGCATGAAGCAATTGGTGATGTGAATTTAATACATTACTTGGTAATACGTAATGGGTTTGATCTAATGCACACTGAGTCAAAATCGTTCCCTTATCGCAGAAATTCATTGGGTGTTGTGATATGACTGGCAGAGCATCTCTAGGGATGAAAAAATGCTTCATGATCAAGGGCTTGATTAGAAGCTTGTCAGTCCATTTATAACTCCTCCTCTTGCCAAGAGGAAGCCCAGGTGTTACCCTACACCTGAGAAGAGTAAGTATAATAATACACACACTCTCCAGGCACACTCAAGTACATAATCAAGGGACCTAGTATTAATTCATGGCAGTTTCATTATTTTAGGTCTATTTACATGAAATCTTCATGTTCACTGGTGCCTCTTGGCTTAGTTCAGAGATTTCACAGAAAAGTAAACATCCATATAGCATTAATCCTGTAAATTATTAGGTTGTAAAATCCCTTTAACACTTTGTTCATCACTGTTTAGAAAGCTTAAATGAGGCATCAACATGTTTAGGTTTCAAAAACTGGTTAAAATTATTTTTACACAATGATGATGTGGCACATAAAAAAACCTTAAAAAATGTTTAAAACCCCTAACATTTGGAGCTATTTTAGGGGGTATAATTGCTCAACTGAGGGCCTGGATATTAATACCACCCTTTACCTTCATAGCTAGAATAAAATGCATTTAGGCAAATTAATGTTCCATCACTAAGGGATAATTTCATCCCTTTATTTATTTAACATTTCCACCAATTCTACAAACATTTTGGAATTTTAGAATTGTTAGAATTTGTGCACAACTCAAATGTGGAAGAAAAAAGTAGTCAATGTGAAAGTGAAACCATAACCATTTCATAGAGTAACCTTCTGTGAAGGAGGTTTTAGAGACAGATGTCTGGTTCCATTCACTACAATTCAACATTGCAACACTTTGGGGACTATTTTGCCTCAAAATACATGCCTTGCATGTATCCCTCCATCATAAATGGGTTTATTTTTAGGACCAAAAATTTCTCAAAACTACGCCCAGGCATTAGGCAGCACAACCATAACCATTTTATTACCCTGTTCAAGCTTCAGTATTTTTTTAGAAATGACTGTGACATTCCAGAGACAGTCTCATTAATGATTTCATTGCGTTATTAAGTATATAAGACTTGCATGCAGACACCACGGTTTTGCTGCAGGTTTAAGATCCTGAATGTACATCCTGACTACTGTGGAAAAAGGACATTATTTTCTCTACCATTCCATACCTAATTTTTCTAAATGTTTAATGAAAATTTCTTCACGGCACTCTTTAGTCTACCTTGCTTATTGTTGCTATGGACAGTGAAAAACCACAAGGTGAACTACATTTACAGCTTCACACCAACATTCGTTCTTTGGACTCTTCAAAGTATAAAAAGACAGGAAAAATCAGTCTCATGACTGACTAGACAAAAACCATGGTGTTTATTTCACCAATGAGGCTTCAATAGATCGATCCACTCCTGATCTCTCTTACACAGTAAGGGCCATCTGTCACCCCCAACTATACTGCTATGCTCCCATCACATTGAGAAACGAGGATACAGTGATGCTTGTTGAGGTCTCAAGGTCACGACACAGCACTGTATCAACTGATCATGTCCTGTAATTTCACAGGGTCTGGCCAGGAAGGTGACTTAACTGGCTGACATGATCCCTTGCAAAGTATGTGACGCTCACAGTTTGATCTCTTGGGGTGTCTATTAAGAGTTAAGTACTGCGATGGTATGTAACTTGTAGCTCCACTGTATGGACCAGGTTTGGGTCCCTTTATTTGTAATGGGAAAAAAATTGTTCGCAGTACGGTGCGGTACCTTGTGTCAGTGGAATAGATTGAAATCTCAGAACATTTTCAGAATTAGAATCAGTATCAGAATTTCTGCTTAATTCAATTGTCCTTCGAAGTGGTCTGATTTGAAATGGTGCACTTTATACAACTTGGATTTTCTACAGTGGTGATGATAGGAACCAGGTGTCATAAAGCTATATTTGGGGACCCAGCATGTATCTCTTCACCATTAGTTTTAGTTTTAGAACCAAAAGCTCCTCAAAACTCTGGTAGAACAATATCTCAGGTGTCAGGTTTCACAGCCAAAATGATTTCATGAAATAACTTTCTATGAGGGAGCTTTTAGAGGCAGACGTCTGGCTCACTTTACCTCCACTGTAAAAGGTTCAGTCTTTGTGAGTTCCTATGGCTAAACCCTCTGTGAACAACTCTCTTTACATATTATACCATTGATTATACTGTTTTTTCCTTTAATTTCACCAACTCAGTGGAACAGCGGAAGCCTTTAAAAAGTGTGACATCTTCAGCATTCGAATTTTTGATAATTTGGATGACAAATATGTCAACATAGATTCTGGCTTAATGAGTTCTGTGACCATATCATATATTTTCAATTTTTAAAAATCATTTGCAGCCCCTCCCATCTAGCATCCACAGTTTCACAGATGTCTTGTGATCCATGCTAATGGTCCAAGTTTTTTTTAATGATTTAAATAACCAATTGATTATGTTAACAGGGCTCTAATGAGTCTTTGTGCTTTGGCAGGATGCGGTGACAATGTAATACAAGCAAAAAAAGAGAAGGACAACAGAGGGGATATTTTTCACCCCCACCACACACTCTTGAAGTCATTAAGGATTAAATAAACAAGACAAACAATGGCTTCATGAGTATTTATGCAAGGTGTGTAGGGAGAGAGTAAGAAAGAGAAAAAGAGAGCAAGAAGAGAGAGAGAGAAAAAGAGAAACAGGGTAGAGAGAGTGAGAGAAAAAGAAAGGTAGAGAGTAATACTTAAAGAGAGAAAGAGTGAGAAAGCAAGAAAGAGAGAGCAAGAATATGACAGAGAGAGAGAGAGAGAGAGAGAGAGAGAGAGAGAGAGAGAGAGAGAGAGAAGGAGAGAGCAGGAAAGAGAAATAGCGAAATAAAGAGAAAAAGAGAGCGAGACAGTGAGAGGAGAGAAAGGAAAAGCGGGAAAGAGTGTGAGATAAAGGAAAAAAGAGAGAAAAAGAGAAACAGAGCAAAAGAAAGAGAAAGGAAGCGAGAGAGAATACGACTGAAAAAGAGAGAAAAAGTAGAGAAAGAGAGAAAAAGGAAAAAGTAAAGCGCAAGAAACAGAAAGAGAAAGGAAGAGAGAGAGAGAATAAGACTGAAAAAGGGAGAGAAAGAGAGAAAGAGAAAAAGAGAGATGCCAGCAAATTGATATTCCGAGCATAAACAGAGAAGCCGCAGCGAGAGATTCATCAACCGGGGGTGTGGGCTGCGGAGACACAGGGAGACAAGTGAACCCTCGGCGACCCCGAGAAGCCGTCAGGAAGAAGGATATGCTTATTATGCAAATGTAAAGAGTGCTGCTATTGATTGCAGCCTGTAGCTGCCATTACCACTCCCAGCTGGGACTAGCACCGTGTGTTTGTGTGTATATCGGTCCATGTAGGTCTACCATTACAGTACTAATTATTTATTTCTCCATCGTCCTGGTCGTACACCATACATCACGGACTAGCAGGATACGTGTCCATGGAGCAACTTAGAAGATCATGGTCCTCAATCACACTTGCGTTCTCTCTGCTATAAATACTCCTTGATAATTACCTGATTTGGTGGATCAGGTGGGTTAAGAGCAGGGAAAGCACAATAATGTGCTATGAATAATTAATAACAACCAATACAAAAGCCAGCAAGAAGAAGGTGGTTCACTAATCGAGATATGTCTGAAGTCTACGTTTTTCTTTTTTTAGTTCAGAACTGAAGCTATGAGGCTAATATTCCTAACACTAGAAGTCAATAGTCAAATCTTTTCATCCCCAAAACTTGTCTGAACCATCAAACCACATCCAGCTTACAGCCACCTTAAGGTGGGTCTGACTCGTGTGTGTATAGGTGTGATTTCAGACATAGTATGACTTACTGTGAGCTGTAAAAATGAACTGAACTACTTTATTAATGGGGAATCAGACTCATGTGTGTAGTTTAGGACACAGTATGACTTACTGTGAGCTGTAAAAATGACCTAAAATACTTCATTAAGGTGGATCAGACTTGTGGACATAGGACACAGATAAGTATGTATGGAGGCAGGTGGAAGTAAGGCCTTGAAGAAATAGTTTTGACATTTACACATGTTTCCCAGATGTTTGGCCCCCGTTGAGATGTGCTTGGAGTCCAAATTTTGCTTCTTTATTTCAGAACTGCATTTATGGGGCCAACAATGGCAGAAGTCATGACAAGGAGGTGTTTATTGTCATTTCAACCATCTAAACCAGGGCTCACCAACCTTGGGCCCAGAGATTCACTGTCCTGAGAAGTCTAGCTCCAGCCAAAATCTGCTCTGGCAAATTAACTTCTTCAGGAGTCCTTGATTGGCTGGTGTGTTGGGGAGGGGCCAAGTTGTTAGATGCCGGAAATTAAATCTCCAGGGGGAGGACTGGGGACCACTGATCTAGATGGTGAAGCGAAACAATGATCTTTAAGGACCATGGACCAAAATAACACAAGATTAAACAAGCTAAGTTTATTTTTACAGCTCATAATCAGTCATACTGTGTCCTAAACCCTGTAACCCTAGAAGTTTGTTTCACCTTAATGAAGAGCTGGATGTAGTTTGAGGGTCCAGAGAAGTTTTGACAATGAAAAGATTTGGGGGACTATTGACTCTTAATGTTAGTGAGGTTAGCCATGCAGCTACATCTCTAAACTTAAGAAAGAAAAGTTGGACTCCAAACAAGTTTCAACTGATCAACCACACACATCTCAGACAGTTTGGGGAACTATTGACTCTTAATGTTAGAGATGTTAGCCTTGCAGCTACATCTCTAAACTTAAGAAGGAAAATTTGGACTCCAAACAAGTTTTGACTGATCAACCAAATCTGGGGTCAGTGGAAAAATATTTTTGGCCACGCTGTTCTTTTAAATAGTTTTTATTTTTTATAAGAGACAGAAATGAGACTTAATGACAGATATGCACTCTGTTAAAATACATTTGTAGTTTGAAACCAGCTAGACCCCCAACAGTCACGATTCTAACCTTTGGTTGCCAAGGACAACCTGGAGTCAGGATGACCCAGTTGGCCTCAGAGTGCACCTGCAGGCTGTGCATAATAATCAAAGGTGATAAAAATTTAATCAAAGCTAATGCAGCTTTTAATCCCTCTGAATAAAATATTATATATCAACACTATTATTGCCTGGAAGAGAACACCTGATCACACTCTACCTGAACCTTCATACTGACTGAGGTACTGCAGGTGTGTCAGTTTGAATGTGAAACAGCAGCCACTGCTGTCCAAAACATAAAGTGTACAACCTTTTTATAATAAGAAGAAAGAACAACAAAACAACAATAATAATAAGAATACTACACAATAAAACAACAATTTGACTACTATTACTACTCTTACTACTGTATAATAATAATAATAATAATAATAATAATAATAATAATAATAATAATAAT
>JBBPCY010018811.1:0-14988 GCA_037974405.1 Brachyalestes nurse
TACTGATACACTCTGAGTTCTGAGAGTAAACACTGGTTCTAGACTGTTTTACACCGTTTATATTTACTGAAATCAGAATTTACTGACACACTCTGTGTTTAATGTACTGAAACAACAATGTTCTCAATCCAAGGAGGACCAGATTCCCCTTCATGTTGCGGCAGATAATTAATGATATTGCTGCCAAATAAACTCAAAATAATTCAAAGACAAAGTTATGAGTTAGAAACTTTTCTCTCTTTAATGAGGCTTAATGTTTCAAAATAATGACCTGCTGTCATCATAGGCTTATTACTGGTCATGAAGACAAAAAGAGTTAAATATTTTGCTCTCCACTGAAACCAATTAAATTCATTCAAACCAAAAGCAAATTCATTTTGCTTGATGTGATTAATCGACCCAGAATCTCCATCAGTTTCTCTCATTTGTGAGTTTTCTCTGTTAAGAGCATGAGGAAAAAACACTGAAAGGAATCAGGACTCAGAAAGAGAACCTTCCTAAGATTTTGAATTATGAGAGGAATAAGGACTCAAAAGGAGACCCTCCCTAAGAATTTAAGGATGAATAAGTAAGAGGAACCAAGACTCAGAAGGAGAACCTCCCAAAAAGCATGAAGAGGAACCAAGACTTAGAAGGAGAACCTTCATAGCAGCATGAGATTCACTGGGAGGAACCGAGATTCAAAAGGAAAGATTTTCAAAGGACATGGGGAAGAATCACTGAAATGAAACAGGACTCAGATGGAGAACCTCCCGAAGAACATGATGAAGAACCACTGCGAGGACCCAGGACTCAAATGGAGGACCTCCCTAAGGGTATGAGGAAGAACCACTAAGAGGAACCAAGACTCAGAGGCAAAGGTTTCTTTAAAGAATATGGGTAATAAACACTGAGAATAACCAGGACTCTGAAGAGTCACTGGGATCTGTCAGACAGGAACGGCAATTATGCAAAACTGCCAAACTGGGAGAACTGGGACTTCAGTCCATCGGTGAGGCAGAGAAGCAGGGAAGTGCTGAAGACGGAACCGAAGCCTCAGGCAGACCTGAGCCAGACAGCAGGGCTGAACATGTATGGCGTGTGTGTGTGTGTGTGTGTGTGTGCGTGCGTGTGAACATTCTGTCTCAGAGACGAGTCTCAGACTCCACAGAACACACTCTGTTCCTTTTTAGGCCACAAAACACACTGCGGCCGTTCTGAGGATTAACCTTTCACTGTGTTTCCTGACAACTGAGCCTTTCCACTCCCAGTGATCACTAATCAGTCCCTCATAAAGCAGAATGAGGTGCTTGTGTAGGAATTTAACAGACACTGGACTGGAATGGTTGTCATACTCATAGAGATGCTGATTTAAAAATAAATCTCTTATTTTTTTCCTGGAGCTGTAAATGTAAGCATCTAACAGGTACATGTAATGTGTAATATGTATAAAAGTATCTATTTGTAATATAAACAGGAATGTCCCATATACATTCTATCCTCCAAATAACCTTAAAAATCAAATAGAAATGTTTTTGCTCCTTCTGTTTAAAAGAAATGAAACATGGAACTATGCACACACACACACACATCATACACACACACACACACACACACAGATTAAACAGCTTAACAATTTTAAGTGCAGTGGTATTATCTCTGCCACTTATCCGACCGTGACCTTGTCATAACCACTTCATTTATAACACTGTCCACTCATAACACACACTCATTAACACCCTTCAGCTCCTAATAAGGCGAAGGTGAGGGTCACTGTCTGCTGGGTTAAACACAAATCAACCCTGCAGAACCGCGAGGTGCTCTTACACCCTGCAGGACGTGATGGATGAAGAAGCAGATGTTTATTAACCTCATCCAGGTGTCAGCAATAAAGCAGCAGACGCTCCTGGGAGCCAGCAATAATGCACCCACCAACCATGTCCTGGACACACTCTTGCTGATAGAACGCTAAAAGGAGCAGCTTAGAACTTCACCACAGGAGCACGACTGAGAGAAACTGGCCATGTTTTAAAAAGTTAGTATATTATAAATACATGGACAAATGTACTGGCACGCCTGACCATTACATCAACAGGTAACAACAGGACATTTAATTCAAACACAAAGACTTTATGATGGAATTTTGTAGAGAATTTATGAGGACAGACACTGATGTTGGATGAGAAGGTCTGGATCACAATCTCCGTTCCAGTTCATCCCAAAGATGCTGGATGGGGTTGAGCTCAAGACTCTGTGTGGCCAGTCAAGTTCTTCCACACTGAACTCCTCCAGCCACGTCTTTATGGAGCTGCTTTGTGCACTAAAGCATGGCGTTGTCCAAAATGTCTTGGTCTGCTGAAGCATTAAGATTGTCCTTCACTGGAAAACCAGGTGTGTCCCAATACTTCTGTACGCACCTCCTTACAGGGGCTTTCTTTTTTCTTTAAAGGGTTCACATCTCCCTTATGCCTCATTGTGTTTTTCCTGGGGATCCTAGTTTTAAAAATGTATTATTATTCTTATTATTGTTTTTGTTAGTTTATTATTTATTTTACATTTTCTGACCTCTGTTTATTCCTTAGAAAAGAACACCCCATTTTCCCATTACTGGTATATGTAAATTAGCTCTGTCCTGTTTGGCTGTCTTTTAACTTGTTCTAAAAGCATTCCAGGCTGAAATACCCCTTATACCTTCAGTAAGTGGGCAGGGCCAAACTCCTGTAGGCTAAATAGACACATAAATGTAACATTGTTTGAGTTTTTATGTTTGCTGTCCTTTTGCTGTCAGTTTGTGGACTGTATGAAATAAGGACCTACAAAAGTGCATTCTATATCATACTCTTTTATTTTTTAAAAATGTGGAAAATTTGTGTTTTTTGTCGTTTTGGCTCTTTAAGCCCCAATCCCAGATCAGTGAGTGTTAATGTATTGGACTGGGAGCATTTCTGCAGCATCACTGCATGAAAACACTGGAGCACAGTTTAACGTCATAGGAAAGAGCAGCTAAAGTGTTGCTGCATTTCTTTATGTCGGATTTTTTTTTTTAGTCCTGTGTGAAGAAATGGTCGTTTACAGCCTGACATCTGTGCTGGGCTGTTTATTCTCACTGTGGCGTCTTATAAAATACAAGGTCATTTGAAGTGACATGACATCAGGAATCATATTCAGAACAGACACAGCTGCCACTGATTATTTTCAGCTGAACTGAACTGCATATACTTTATTGTTCCCCTTTCGCAGCTTGTCTGACTGTCACAGCAAAGGCTTTCAAACAAATCAGGGCTGTCACTATTGATTAAATTAAACAGCTGAGTGTCCTCTAATTATTTTAATCAGCTAATCAGAGAATTTACCCAACACATAACACTTAAAATGGATGTAACTAATCAAAAATAAACCTCCCTTTTAAAGATAATCCTAGATAATCTAAGCCTTCATTTATACACACTATATATATAAAGTGAAAAAATGCATTGTTGTGATTTGGTATAAGAAATGCCTAAAAAGAGCCTAAATATACCCCCAAATATGCTCCCAAAACACTTTAATTTTATTTTAAACTCAGTTTAATACATTACCCTTAAAGAAAAGTAAAGGTAAACCAGCAGCCAATCAGCAGCAAGGAGAAATAAATAGCGTTCTCGGATTGGGTACTTTCAAACCTGTCCCCTCTGAGTACAGCGGTATCTCCAGACACGCTTTCTTTGTGGTCTTTCGACCATACCAAAAAATGTACAGTTATTTTTTATATGGAAATGTAGCTGAATTTACATTAATATTTATGTAACAAAATTAGTCAATTATATTTTTCCTAAAAATTAGCACTAAAATGCACAAAAGCTTATATATTGCCACGAAAAAGTTGTGATGTCGGGGTCTCGACACCTTCAGGTGTCTGATTGCCTTGTAAGAGAGATGAGTAAAATGATCTTCTGACCACTAACTAATCACCAGAGATAGGAACAGGAGTCTGAGACTCTGACTCGAGTCGCACTTAAGTTGCACAAAGACTTGTGACTTGACTTTAGACTTGCCCTCAACGACTTGAGACTTGACTCGGACTTAGGTGTTGTGACTCGTTGGGTCATAAACACTCGTAAACAATGTTCATTTCATCGTTTGCCATAATAACCCCCGAAAACCGTTCACCTCGCCCCGTACCTCGCCCTGTACCGGGGTTGCGTATTTAGAATACAAATTATGAGTAACTGTATTCCGTTACAGTTACCGTTTAAAAAGGTGATAATTAGAATACAGTAACTTTGTTGAAATAAATGAATTACACGGCTATCCCCTCTCTAATTTCGGTACTTCCATGCACTGCCGGAAACCCAAACAAAATGTAATGTAAACATCCTGTTAATGTTGGTGGCATCAGGTATACAATGGACCCGGAGCCAACAGACTGGGACGGACTGGCAATCTGTACGTTCTGGTAAAGTCCAGAGCGGCCGTCCGGTGCACAGCTGTCGGCCCAAGATGCGCATAACCACAGGCATTGGCCTATATTTCTCGGCCGAGATGTGGCCGAGATGCGTATACCAAACACCGCCCCCCCACCCCCACCCGATCTATGGCTGTGATACAGACCTATTCACCTATTGCTCCTCTAGAGTAAATATATTGTATGTTCAGGGAGATTTGGGCTTAACAGCCAATTGGTAGAGAAAAACAAGCAAGAATTTACAGGATGTGATTGCTACATGTTTTTTTGTAAAAAGCATGACAATATATTAATAATCCAAAGTAATCAGAATATGTTACTCACATTGAGTAACTTAACGGAATACATTACAAACTACACTTTGGAGCATGTATTCTGTAATCTGTAGGGGAATACATTTTAAAAGTAACCTTCCCAACACTGTATATATATATATACTTACAGTAACCCCTCGGTTTTACACGGATCAGGAGTCGCGGATTCAGTCACACACTGATTTTTTTTAAGAATCAAACTGATAACAGTAATGTGGGACGTGCAAATAGTCTCCACATTTTTTCTTTGGGCTGTTTTCATGGCAGTCGGTGCTGGACTGGCACTGACTCTAGTGGGTAGGGTACTTGCCTCTGGACCAAGAGGTCATGGGTTCTAATCCTGCCTTGAGTATACCACCACTGGGTCAAGATCCTTAACCCCAAGTTGCTCCAGGGAGACTGCCCCCTGTAGTTAGGGAATGGAAGTCGATTTGGATTAAAGTGTCTGCTAAATGCGTAAATGTAAATGTAATTTTGGGCCAGACATGTAATTTTGGGCCAGCGTGCGGAATCCCGTCAGCAATTTAGTTATATTTTGATTAATGAAGCAAACAAACATACGTCTGTACTTCCATACAAGTGTACATATAACAATTTATTGAGGTACTACTAATTCTATCACAGGTAATAAAAATGAGTCAATGAAAAACATCTATAAAATCTTCAGTAAATAATCTTCTGTGAGAAATGACCATTTTAAAGTGATCATTGTGATTATTTTGCTTAGGATTTAAATTGATGTATAGTTTTATTTAGCCAGTTTAGAAGCAAAATAGTTTACAGGTTTTAATGAACAAAAAAGAGACCTGGGGCTACTGAGATTGTGGCTGAGAGCACACACCCATCAGGAGAGGAGAAATGAAGCCATATACCAGAATAAAACAGTCTAAATGAAGAGGCAGGATGTTCCTTTTCAAGAGTTCCAAGGTGAGGAAAATTAAAAGTTTCTTATAAAACTCCCAACTGGCTTGAGGCCGAGGCAAGTTAGAACTTCTGCCATAGTCTCTCCTCTCTAAGCCCGAAACTCGTAAACAATGACGCGATTGGCCTCTGCTTGTGTACTGAAAATGCTCTTAAAACTAGTTTTCAGTACCTGTTTCTGTCTTAACCCTTAGAACATAAACGCTACGGATCCGTGCTATAAGCGCAACAGCTCCTTATTTGGAAGTTTGTGTTGATGCTCCAGGTGTCAGAGTTCATGCTGAGCTTTGATTGGTGTTCCTGTGTCATGTTGAACCAAAGTTATTGTAGTTTTAAAACATGTAATAATCATAATAATAACCTCCACTGATGAACACATTTATTTTAGGTTTTATAGACAAACAGAAAAAAACACACAAGATCTTTGAACCCGGGAGAACTTTCAGGATAGGCTCTGCCCACAAGTGGGTGGAGAAAATCTGCAGAGGGAGGGGTCCAGAGAGCGCCCGAGCAAAAGATCAGCAAAGGAGAACAGACACGGGTTTCAGACTGTTTTACACCGTGTTTGTAGGCCAGCTGGTGGCCTAGTGGTTAGGACAGTTCCCCTGCGATCAGAAGGTCATAGGTTTGAGTCCCAGGCATCACTGAGGTATCCATGAACAAGGTACTGCATGCACACGCTGCTCCTCGGGTGCTGCCTCGCTGGCTTCCCACTGCTTCACTTGATGAACGAAGAGAAAAAGAATTTCACACGTGTGCTGTGGTGTGTTCATGCATGACTATAAGGGGTCACATCATTTTACTTTTCATTTATTTATATCAGATTTTACTGAAGGTTAATGTCTTCTATCCTTCAGTCATCTCACATCTATCAGTTAAACTCCATTCACATGATCTAGGTCTACAGCAGATCTCCTGGAGATCTACTTCCCTGTCATGTTTGGCTCCAAACAGTTGGAGACAAAGTGTCAAATGTAGAATGAATCCACTATACCGATACAGACCAGTGTTTGATAAGGTTGAATAACTAAAGGACTAGCCCATGCCCCTTAATGTGACTACAGATTATTCACTTTATTACCAAGGGTGGTGTTTAACCCCTGCACTGTACATTCCTGTGTATTGCAATGACAAAGATGTTCTATTCTATTCTATATATTTTCAATTATATTACAAATGCGTCAGATTGCAACCCTATCGAAAGATGTGTTAAATAGGAAATGCTGATACATTTAATGCACTGTATCCAGCATTAGCCATTTAGCTAACATTAGTGGATTATGTTTAATTAGTTCAGGAAGCTAAAAATCACGATACAGTCAATTGTGCGGCGGTTAACACGCTTCTGTCTGCATGTTTGACCTCATTAGGATCGTTCCGGCCGGAGCCTGTCTCCCCTTTCTGCCTGCTCGCCCCGCATCCTGCTAACACGTCTGACCCACATACACACGGTTAAAGATGACAGCTGCTCGTCTCCAGCCTTTAGCGCTGCTGGCTGAGCAGCTTTCACCAATTAGCTTTAAGGAGCAATCTCATTATAACTCTACACCTTTCCCTCCACGCACGTGCACATGGACATTCATCTCCTCTCACGCCTTTTTCTTAAGTCAAAAGAAAAGTTTCAACACACTCTCTTACTCACTTGTGATGCCAATGACATTTACAGACTGTAGTGACATTTACAGACAGAGAAACAGATGGACTGCAGTCTGCAAGTGGACAGTGAAGCTGATGAAAGTGTAGATACAAGAAAGGTGGACCTAATAAACTGTACTTTGTGATCTGTTGAGTGATGGGTCAGTTGCTGGAGCACCGAGAAGATTCTCCAACCGACTAATTGGCAACTGCACTGAAAACAAAAACCTGCTTTGACATTTGACTGTTTATTTGTATTTGTTTTAACCTTATATGGTGTTTTATTGGCAAAAACACACTTTTTGCACACATAATAAAACAGATTTAATGGCTGTAATATTATATCCTGATAGTAAAGAGTTATAAACTGATAAACTGATTTTAATATTATATACTGATAATAAAAAGTCATAAACTGGTTTTGTGGCTGTAATGTATGTTGCTAATGAATAGTTATAAAATTATGTGTTATGATATTTGTTACAAACAGACTTCATGGCTGTAAGATTATATGCTGGTAATAAATAGTTTTTTTTAAAAATCAGATTTAATGGCTGTAAGATTATATACTGAAAATAAATAGGTATAAATAGATTGAATGGTTTTAATATATATGTATAAAGTCTAAAAATGCGTAAGGAAACTAGGTCATAATGAATTCAAATGTCATATTTTAACTAAAAGAGATGTTACATATTTAGAATTAAAGTTATGCTAAATTAAAGAATACATCAAATTAAAATTGAAATAAAATAACATATTAGCAAAAACATACAAATAACAGACATAAGCATGTACATGCATGTTTTATTTACAGATTTATACATTTCTACATGTATTTATTTATAGATTTATTCCTGTATTTCCATATGCTAATAAGATTAAACTTACACACAATTGGTTGCTCACAGAGAAAGCAGTGTATTCTGTTCCTCTTGCTTTATTCTTGAATATATAACATTTTATATGAAAAAAAAAGATTATTTTTTTGAGGAAAACGCCACCTGCTGCTGATGGGGATGTCTAACAATATGGTCCAGCATGCCTGTAGTTTTGTAATGTTCACCTTTACTCCTTCGTATAAATTGAATGTGTACTGTTGAGTGTTAGCAGCTCACATTGCTTATGAAACCTTTGCTTTCTCTTAAAACCGTTAATATTACAAATGATGCTCGCACAAATGGGCATGTTTACTATGATTGTATTTTTGCACTATCAATGTAACCTTTTAGGCATCAATTTCATTTTCTCTGATGCCTGATGTCTTTTGTTTTTGGGCTTTTGAGGTTGATTTTGTCGCTCTTCATTAATAAATATTCATGTTATGACCTGGAATTCCTATTTGGCCGTAAATGTTTAAAGACAAGAGCCTTAATCTAGTACTGCTCAGACATTTAACCTCAATAACTGATGTTTATAATGAACACGTGTCAGTTGTCATCTCTAGAACAGTCGTGTCACTGTGTCAATGAGGTCTTTGTGCCCCAACTGTGGTTTAAAAGGTTTTTTTTGAGGAATTCTAACAGTATCGGAAAACAGCATGAGCGCCGTTTGAGCGTTATTTGTAGGCCAACTGTCAGGGGACCCCGAATAGCCCCAGTGTGGACCATATGGGTGCCACCTTATGCCAAAAAAACGATCTCAGCCGTAAGAAGCTTTGATTATTGATGCCGTCTCTGGCTGTGTAACACCAGAGGCAGCCCAGAGCGGCTTAAACAGTCAATGCTGGAGCCATGCGCCTCATTACGACTTGGACACCCTCTGCGAATGGCTGACCGGCTTATTAGAGGATTTGGCATCTGCTGGAGTTCGAGTTCAGACGAGTTCTAGCTCGCTGGCTCTACTGTAGATTCCTCCACCAACCAGTTCAGCAGCATCTTCATGGTCCTCGTCAGATGCTTGGCCGAAATGATGATCTCTAAAACAAGAGCAGAGAGGTTTAGCAGGAGAGATGAGAAGGTAAGCTTGGTTTTCATAAAGATATTTTCTTCTAGCCATTTTTAAAAATGTTAAAATACTTTCAGATTCCTGTTGTGGTCGTTCAGTCACTGTGGAGCTACTGAAAAGCTCTGAACTGTACAGGAGTGTTCTGTGGTGTGGTGGAAATGTGATTTGCACTGTAATGAAATCTTCTTCATGAACTGAATGTAGTAAAGGTGTAGTAAAGCATGTTCTTACAGGACCCACCCTCCAAGTGCCTGAATATTTGATTTATTTGATGTATAAAAATACTACACAAAAGATTTGAGACTGTTTATCTGGGCAGTGAGTGTGTTTTTGTCAGTTGCAAATACTGCTTACAGAAGAATAAAGTCTGAAGAAGAATGAAGAAGTTTGGTTCCTGATCTTCTTGGTGCTCTCCAGCCATCGCATGAAATTGTTCAGTTTCATGAGCTCCAGGAGAGCTTTGGAAATGGTCATACACTCTCACATCAGATCACAGTGGATTGTTTCTTTGTATTAAATCTAGTGTGAATTTTTTTTTATGGCTTATGAATTTTTCTCTCTCTGGTTTTCCAACCGCATGTATATGGACCAACAATATCTAATATATATACCAACACAAGTTGTACAAAATTGCTGAATAATAATAATCTTAATAATAATGGAAAACTCCTTTTCTTCCTCCTCTTCTACTACTACTACTACAGCTACTACTAATAATCATCATCATCATAAAAAATCCACGTCACTAAGACATAATCTGACAAAAATAAATACAACCAACAAACAAAATTCATTCTTTCATAATCTTTATTTTTATAGGACTGTTTCATATTTAAGATAACAGCCTGCCAAGTACCAGAAAGCACTTAAATAACAAACCAACCAAAAACAAAAAGAACCGCAGAATAGCAACCATGTTTACCGTAGCGAAAATAGTTAAACATAAATAAACCGTTTACAGGTGTCATGTCCGAAAGTGAAAACTGTAAAATATTTTATTTGAAAACCATAGCATACATTTCTAAAAATTCAACAGATAGGAATTAAAAATGTAAAAATCTGGTGCATTTTAATGTAAATCATTGCTGGAAAAAATGGATAGTGGGAAAGACATTAGAGAAAAAGTGTTCTATAATTCAGGGCTATGATGACTGGGGTGTACATTGTGGTGTTTCTCTGTATTTTGCTCCATGATCATTGGGAGGAGATCCAACACCCTTTTGTGAACCTGGTTAGGGATAAGTGTTTCAGAAAATAAATGGATGGATTAATGGGATGGATGGATGAATGGATGGATGAATGGATGGATGGATGAATGGATGGATGGATGGATGGATGGATGATGTATGTGGCATGACGATGTTTATGTTTTCAGGTTGACGAGCCTGTTGAGATGCTCCCCAAATCGAGAAAAGCTCTCAGCATCCAGGAGATCGCTGCACTGGCCAGATCATCGTTTAACGGTAAAGATCTGTTACTCTGCACTTCACGTGATCTTTCATGCCGCATGTTTTTTTACGGCTGGACTTGTTTTTTCCTCTCTCAGGCATCTCTCAGGTGGTGAAGGATCATGTGACCAAGCCCACGGCGATGGCTCAGGGCAGGGTGGCGCACCTGATTGAATGGAAAGGCTGGTCTAAGCCCTTCGACCCTTCATCTGCCACACTGCAGTCTCACTTTAACTCGTACTCCCACCTGAGCGAGGGCGAACAGGAGGCCCGCTTCGCCGCAGGTGGGTTTCAAGAACGACCTTAAAGTGTAGTGATGGAGGAAAAAACTGATTCAGTTATCATGTTATAAATGTTAATGTTATTATTTTATGAAATGTTATTAATTATCACTGTCCAGAGGAGGAATCTTACATGTTGACCAGCTCTTGCTTCTGCGTAAAAATTATAAACATCCAAACCTCAGGTTTATGCCATGAATACTGAGTGAAGCCTTAGAGGTATAATTTCTTCTTACAAGGTTTAAAAATGATAAATGTAATTGTAGTATCAAATCTGGATATTTATAGAATCGCAATACTAACAGAATCGCAATACATATCGAATCTGCTCCTAGGTATTGTGGCAATATCCTACTGGGAAGAACTAGTGATTCCTATGCCAATTAAAGGTCTGCATTTCTTAATCCAAATTATTATTTTTTTCCTTTCTGTCATCAGTGGAAGTCACCTCCTCCTGCAGGCCGGCTGATGGAACGGCTTTTAGATTGCAGATGGTGCTCTATTAACATACTCTATCTCTGTCTCTCTCTCTCTCTCTCTGTCTCACACACACACACACACACACACACACACACATCAGTATTTTTTCTTTTTTGGCAGTTTCTTTTAGAGATTTTATCTGCTCTGCATCTCTTTTCTTTCTCTTCGTTTCTTAGTTTTTTCTTTTTGATTCCCTTTTACTACTCTTTCTGCTCTTATGTGCATTTCTGTCAGTCTCTTGTTTTTTCATCCCCCTCTCTTTCTCTCTCTCTGTCGTCAGTCTTTGTATCTGGAGTGTGATTCTGTGTGTTTGCTGTGGTCAGATGGTCTCAGTGTATCTGACTGCACTAAACTGGTTGCTGAGTGACCTGAGGTGACCACTAATCACACACACACACGAACGCGCACACACACACACACACATCTGCTTTAACTCCTGCTGCCTGGCTCTAACATAGAGATATCAAACCCTGATGAGCTCTTCTCATCTTTTCTTCTCTTCTCACTTTTTCTCCTCTTCTCATCTTTTCTCTTCTTGTCTCTTCTCTTTTCTTTTCTCTTCACTTCTCTTCTCTATTCTCTTCTTTTCTCTTCTCCACTCCTATCTTCTTTTTTTCAGCTCCTCTTTTCTCATCTCGTCTCCACTCTTCTCTTTTATCTAGGCTCATTTTCTTTTCCCATCACACTTTTCCCCCTAACATATTCTCCTCTCTCTTTTTCCCCTTGTCTCACCGTTCCTTCTCTTTTTCTCTTCTCTGTCCTGATACTGCAGTTGTAACTCTGTTTTGTGTTTGCAGGAGTGGCGGAGCAGTTTGCGATCGCAGAGGCGAAGCTCCGGGCCTGGAACTCTGTTGATGAAGAGGATGTGGAGGAAGACTGTTCTGAAGAAGACCTCCCTCAGAATAACGATTTGACCATCACAACCCAAAGCTCAGGTATGTACTTATTCTACCTTCAGGTGGCAAAGGAAACTGACTCTCAAACTGACCCTCCAAATATATGTATTACAAACATTCAGCATGTGAACTGTGTACAACTGTGAACCGTGTGGGAGAACAAAAATCTAATTGGACAAATATCCTTTGGACATTTCCAAAATGTAACCATGTGTTTTAATCATGTGTCTTTAATACATAAGCAATGATTTAAATACAAGCACAAAATTGAGTAAAAAAAAGAAATTAAAATTACAGTCAGATTTTTAGGCTCCAAAAATGTGGCACTGTTTGCCAGCAGGCAGAGAAAAATAATGTTAAACGATATTATCGTGTTTAACCTCACCCTCTCATAAAATGAAACATTTTGAATCAGGACCCAGTGGTGTAACTGAACATGGTTTAGCTCTTTCGCCAGTAGTTTTTCTGGTAGTGATATAGCCAGGATGTTTGTAGCCAGGGCTCCAAGAGGGCATCACCGGGCCTGTTGGGTAGAATACTTGCCTCTGGACCAAGAGGTTATGGGTTTGAATCCTACCTTCAGCAAAACCACCACTGGGTTCCTGAGCAAGACCCTTAAGTTGCTCCAGGGAGACTGCCCCACCTGTAGGAAAGGACATTGCGTTGGATAAAAGCATCTGCTAACTGCCGTAAGTGTAAATGCTTGCAAGGAAATATGCCCCCATGTCCTTCTTCTTCAATACCACTTCCGTGCGATGAACAGGTTGTTCCATGGCAACCCTCCTGAGGGCTGGTCAGTCACGTCCTGGATTTTCCTGAAAAAAATCAAGCAAAAACTATGCCTTGCTAATGGAGGTCTCTGGAGATTGGCCAGCTACGCTCACTCGTCTCAGAGAAAAAAACATCATGTCCCAGCACTATGGAGTAATTCAGCTTTACAGCCCTGCAAAGCAGACTTCATTACCATCTGAGTCTGCTCAGTAGCGATTGAACTAGGGGCATCACACGTCTATACAGTTTACGGTTGAGAGTGCAATTAAAATCTGTTGTAGGGTGGCTGTGCCATCTGTCCTGCTCCAGGATTATGCCACCAACATCTCCATCAGTTTGATGGCAGATGCTACCAACCAGACAGTCAAATCTTGTTAACGATGTCTTTTAGGTAGAAATGGAACCATATGTTTCACTTTCATAGATAGTTGAGGACACTAGATAGTCTTTTTCCTGTCATAGCCTTTCCCATCCATACCACCCAGTCTGTTTATAAATGGTCACTGAACTGAAATACCATCAATGAGGAAAGGCTGATGGGGTGCCTCAGGGGTCTATAATTGAACCTTTTCAAATTGAACATCAGTGCGTTTCTATGCCAAACTGTGCTGCCACTTTATGCTGTTAATCAATATAAGCACTGCAAGGAATAGCATATCCAAAGATGCACAGAACTGAATTTATTGTTTTAGCTATTTACATTAAAAATGCAGTTGCTTCATAGTATAATGTTTTTTGAAGGTTGCCATAATCTAAAGTCATTGCTTCACACCACTGCTCCTCAGGTTTCAGAGGTCTCCATGGTGGAGCTCTAATGTTTCAGAGATAAACTGAATTTGTATGCAGATGACATAGTTTTGTATTTCTCAGAAAGCTCTTTCTTTCTGAAGCTATCTGGAGAATATGCTAATGGCATTTGCAAAAATACCTCAAATTCCATAATGGTTCTGAATGAGAGGAAAAACAAACATATGTTGTTTTCATCTCCAGTCTGGCTGATAGCTTGTTTCAGTTCTTCTGAAAGCAGAATTCCCGCTGTGTGTGTCTCTGTGTTTAAAAGTTTAGGACTATGAATGATTGACATTTTCACTGTGGAATGAAATTGAATCGGATATGAACTGGTTGCTGCTCTGCTATTCTGTAATGAATAAAATCTAAAGTGCTCTGATAAGGTTGTGATATACTTTTGCAGTTTATTTTAATGAACCTGTATCCAGTTAAATGGAAATTCAGCCATTTTATTTCAAACTTCCTGCGTAAATAAATGGTCAAGGTGTAGATCAAGTCATCCATGAATATGGTGTCATTATAGAGAAATGTTCACAGTGGTGGTGCATGAAACCAGACGTCTGAGATCTCCAAAAGTTCCCTCTCAAAAGGTTATTACATGAATTGATTATGAATACAGTGCCTGGTTGCTTGAGACATTCTTTTGCCAGAGTTGAGAGAATGTTTGGTATTTTATTGTATTGAATCCATCCATGGTGAATGTTATATCCATCCTTGGTGCGATATAAGGCAAAATAGTCCCTAAAGAAAAAAATGGTAAATTTGATTAGATTTACCATTATTTTACCATCAATGTTGTATACAAATACTAAAAAAACCTTTTTTATAAATGTATACAATTAACATAAAAATACAGAAACATAAAAATAGTGACAATATAAAATATTGATTGTACTGTAAGTGAAAATATGAGCCTTTCAGGAATGACATTTTTCACTGTCTCTGGTGTACAGCTCCAGAAAAAAATTTGAGACCACTGCAAATCAGCATCTCTGAGTATGAAACAATTCCAGTCCAGTGTCTGTTAAATTCCTACACAAGCACCTCATTCTGCTTTATGAGGGACTGATTAGTGATCACCTG
>JBBPCY010018858.1:0-14986 GCA_037974405.1 Brachyalestes nurse
CTGTTGATTCAATGTAAAACATAACGAGCGCTTTCAATTTGGTTTCAACGTCGCATATCAACGTAGATTCAATATTTTTTCCTGACGACTGTTCAATGTTGTTTCAATCTGATTTTGCTATCTGGGTTCACTATTGCAAATGTCAGGCAAACACTACCTACAAAAAAGCACAGGGCCAATAGTGAAGTTTAGTGGAGGAGAGATAATGGTCTGATGGTGTGTTTTTAGGTATGCTATATTGATCCTAGAGGAAATGACTTGAGTCATCTGCATTTAACCCTCGGTTCAATAGAGTATGGTGGATGTGGATACAGGACGAGTGTAAAAAGTATTAATGTATGCAGACTTTCTCTTTTACGCACAAAAACACACACACACACACACATTTTACCTCCCTATGCACCTGTTTCTTCATGCCTGGTGTGTATGAAATCCTTATTGTTGCCTCACTGTTTTATTTCTCTTTTCCTATGCCTTTGCTTTCTCTCTCCATCTTTCTTTCCCTTTCTGTCTCTTTCACTCCCTCAAGCTCAACATCCTGGCCTTGTACAACAATAAATGGCTCAGACCATTAGGTGGCCAGTGGGTAGCAGTGGTATAGCAGTCATCTGAAAGTACCTTCACAAGCTTTCTTGTGCCTGTGACATATGCTTGTTATGTGCTCTCCAAAGGACAAATTCTTTTCTTAAAATCTACCTTTCTTCATCTCAGGAGAAATGAAGCAGATGTCAGTACTGTATAAATTTAGGAGCACTTCTTTCTGGTTTCTCCTCACACACCCCACACCCCTGGAGAAAATAAGAGATTAGCATAAAGGTTTGATTTTAAGAGGTTCTAGAAATGAATGAGAACTGCACTGACAGACTGTTCATAGATGTCTCAGAAACAAAAAAATAGCTACAGTAGAAAGTAGTGAGATATTAAATGTAAATATTATTTAGTTGAGAATGTGATGGGATGAGTCACATACAGAAATAGTTGAGCCATCTGCAAGACAATATCTTGTTCAAAGAGCAAAGTTTCAGAAATAGTACAAATTTGATAAGTCTGGGGGCTCTCAAGTGACACAACTATCTAAGTACTGGCCTCATCATTTAGCGATCTCTAGCTATGCCACAACCACCCATGTCCAAGGGGGCAGAACTGATTTTGCTGTATTTGTATGGGTTGGATGGCCCTGTCACCCCTCATCACTTGTTATTTTACCCAAAATGAGAATCTGTTCACTAATGTAACAGACTGGTGTTGTCCTTCTAGTGTGCTGAGCTGTCCAATGATGTGTTAGCCGCGGTTTGAAGAGATGTGTGGCGCTTCACGGGACTTGTATGAAACATATGCTAGCTTTTATCCAGAGTCAGTAATATAATTTTAGCTAGAACTTAAACATGTGCAAGATAAAGAGGATGTCTTATTTATATGGAAGCTTGTACAAAATGGCCATTTTAAGATTGCATGCTTTTTGTTCTACAGTGTGTCTATGTGAGCCTTGAGGCTGAAGCTTTAGCATGAGTTTAAAACAGCTGCTTGTTCGCCTAGTTGGTTGCTATGGTCTTGACTTCAATAGTTAGTAGCCTTAAGTGCTCACATTAGCATATACTTCAACGAAAACGTGCGGTAAATACTCATGGCAGACTGCAGTTTTAGATTTTGCCTGCTTTAAAAATACTGCTGGAGCCTGATGTATAGGCATGGAGTGGTGACTCATACACATGCACACGCACACACACTCACACAGACGCACACACACACACGCACACACAGAGACACATGCATATCTGCAATGGCAGATACCGCATTCGCATGGCAGCCTTCTTCCACTCCCACACATATTCAGAGAAACAAGAACACACCTGAATGACCACAATGTCCTAATCATGTGCAATGGGTCAGACATGTGGTGAGGCAAAAATACCCACAGATACAATAACAGATGAAAACACTAACTGAAAACACACACAGGCACGCAGACTCCCTCGCCCTCTGATACAGCTATAGAAAAAGAATGGGCAGAGAGATGTGGGCAGTCTGAGTAAATCACCTCCTTTGTCTGACTCATGGAGTCAGATGTAATCTCCTCAATAAGGACAGACACACACATACACCCAAAGCTCAGGCCTTCATCATAGCCTGGTAAAAAAAATTTTATCCACATGGATTTGTTTTTTGTTTTTTTTTATCTGAACAAAAAATGAAAATCACCAACAACTAGATACTAAGGCTGCAAATCTCTGACCTTGATCATAATTCATTAGGACATGTTCCAGTGTGTCATGAAGGGAACAATACTTGATTCTCTTATTTTGCGTCGATTTATTTAGCACAAGGATTCATTTTTGAAGCAATCTGAATATGCAAATATGCCTGAGGGGGTTCATTTGAAACCTTTCAAGACTAAATGTGTCATTGCTAACCTGACACTTTGCTTTTGAACATAAATAGCTTTACAACCCTTTGAGACATCAACAAACTTCAAAATCCATGTTGAACTAGAGAAATAGCTTTGGCAGTATGCAATATGCTCACAATATGGCTTCCATGGCTTCCAATGGTTAAAGTGGTTGATCAATTGATTTTTTTTTCATTCAATTTCAGATTTTGAGCTTTTCATGCAGCTACTTACAGACCTGTTATTTTGGCCCAGAGGACCAGAATAACCACTTGGCTTGAGCACTGAACACAGTGTGTCAGACTGCCAGCTAGCTCTGGTTGTGTGGGTGTTTGGATGCTTGTGATTGGTCAAACACATCTACAGGGAGTTCGCAATCTCCATGTTACTTCTTTATCACAAATAGGTGCACACAGAAAATGTGTGTTTAAAGTCATCAGTGGGTTAATTCGCAATCAGGTGATAGCGAAAGGGCAACATTCATAATGAATGACAAATGATTTGTAAACCTAATTGCTTTGAGTGTGGCGATCGTATGTCCTTTCCTCAGCTGCGCAATGCAGAAAGCGTGCCACTCATGTAGGTTTATGATCTGAGCATTATTACTTCTGCCATGACCACCATGGTCAGCATATTCCCCTCACGGTGTGATGCTTGCATCCCCACTACGGCATGCAAGACCAATGCTGTTAATAAACCATATCACGTTGAGTAACCAGTCGAGATCTCGATTTGTATCTGATTTTTTGGGTTACTCTGTATTCAGTTGTATTACAGTATATATTATTCTGACATCTCAGAATACATTTTATTCTGACATCTCAGAGTCTTCATCTTTAGGGATAGATTTATACGCCCCCACGGAATACAGATCGAAGACCAAGAAAGAGGAACATAAAGACACCGAGACCAAATAAAGAAAGACCAAGAAAGGAAGAACAAAGGAGAGCATGTGAGGAATAATGAAACTGCAAGAAAAGGTTGAAGGTAAGAAAGTTAGAGTGGAACACAGATGGACTGAAGAACAAAGGAGAGAAAGAAAGGAACGGCAGCCCCCAAACATGGCAGTGTGTGAAAGCCCCAAGACATTCTAACAAGCACTAAAGACAGGAAAAGGTCAGTTATCACTGATTTTATCCTCATTGATTCTTTAGCTTGCTTCCAGTGCTGTTTGTCTTGTCTACATCTAAATTCCCTTGTCTTTTGTGCTCTGTGATCAGATTATGGTTGTTTTATGGGCAAGGGCCTAGCACACCATGATAAAGTACAGCCTGTATAGTATTTACACTATATCTGCAGCCCATGGGGGTCTCGTAAAGACTGAAACTCTGACGCGTGTTACGGTAACTGCTTGACCTGGTCACAAAGGGATGGCTGTCTTTAGTTTACTGATCCATGTAGACACTGCAGGTTTTTGAGGAGCTCAGCTTTCACACAGGCTCTAATAGGAAGGAACTAGTACACACTGTTGTCCACTGCTATTATTGATGAAGTTGTTGATTAAGTGGCAGGCCGAGTGATGTTAGGCTTCTCGCATGTTATTCACATTCTTTTCTATTCAAGAAGGAAGCTGTGTTTGCTAGTTTGCTTGAAGGCTGCCTAAAAGTGTTTATTAGACTATTCTTTTTGACGTTCTGATGTGTGCCTTTATTTTCACATCACCTTGGCATCCTTACGATACAAATATAACACACATTCTGTGTGTGTGTGTGTGTGTGTGTGTGTGCTACAACTGCTGTATTTTAGGCATTGTCTGCTTAATTTATAATCATATGTATGTATATATGCATGTACACAGTGGATTTTTGTATTTATGAACACAGTGCATCAAAGTCTGTATATACTTTAGCAGTGGATGAACTATCCTCATTATTAACACTAATAATAATATAGGCAGCCATTAGGATGCACATATAAAGAAGCTTAAGTGCCTATTAAATAGACCTTTTAAGGGACTGATCAGTACTGAGTCAACATCCTTGCACCTTTCTTACATTTCCCTGCCATCTGTGTCACAAATTCATGCATATGTCTGAGGTGTAATGCATGCATATCCCAGATTTTGCCTTCAGTGAACCATATTAAATTGTGCGTTGATCCATATATACAAAAAAACAAACAAACTGTTACACAAACCGTCATTTTGGTCTTAAGTACAAATAAAACAGTCAGTGTTATTATTTTTAAACAGTCTATCATAACACTGCTCGCACGTCATGAGTGGCACTTCACACACATGCACATGACACTTCATTTTTCATTCTTTTGCTCCTTCTTTAGACTCCTAATCCTTACAAATGATGAGTTTGTATTGTAATTTTGCAATACAATTTAAATGCAGCTACACAATCAAGAATATTTTATATTTACAAACCACCTACATTCCTGTAGCTTTGAATGGAATCTAATGTTGGTAGACTTCAAATGATCATTTTAACAAACAGATTACAGGAAAATATTCACCAGTTCTCTATTAATGTCTACTCAGGTGGGCTTGCTTTACTTGAAGTAAAGTAAAAGTAAAAGTAAAAGTAAAAGTAAAGTAAAGTAAAATGGCCCTTTACAGTGTGAACAATGTGTAATTCTTTCTCTGCATTTAACCCATTCACCAACTGATACAGGGGGCTTCCACCTTTGAGGGCCACCAGGGGAGCAGTGTGTGGGGACGGTACCGTTCTCAGTGAGGAACTAGCAGTCCAGGGGCACGAACCTATGAACTTCTGATCTCAGAGCAAACTCCCTAAACACCAGGCCACCAACAGCCCCAATGTACTTATGTGGTCTACTTAAGTTCCTAGACAGACACATGGACAACATAGTTAAAACAGTGTTTGGGGTGGTGCAGCCGAGCTTTAACATGCCAGCTACCTAATTGCTTTTGGGAAGTTTGCAAATGAAATGTATCAGCACATGGATCCTTACATCATTTTTTGACAAATGGCAACAGATAAAGCCTAATAATATAACATCAAAAAACTCTGAACCCAAGCTGATCTGCTAATCTGCTCCATGGTACAGTACGTCTGCAACATGGTACAGTAGAACAGCACTGAGCCAGTAACCAATGAGTATATCCAGCATCCCTAAGAGGCCAGGCCGTGTTATTGATTGTAGAGGATGGATAGTGAGAGGGCACAGTCCACTTGAGCCGAGGCAAATAATAAAGACACCCTCTAAGGCTAGACCAATTAAATGGCTTCAATTTGAGCTAACAACTTTAATTCATTCCCAGCATGAGAGAACAAACTGGGTCGGTTGGGGTGTGGGTAGGGGGGGTGTCCAATAACTCAGCCTTTCAATTACTGCTAAAACTGTGGCTTACACACACACACACACACACACACACACACACACTTGCACATGCACATTAACTATCAAAAATATGTAAAGTCCAGGGGCTTTCAGCTCTTTGCAGAGAATGCAGAATATTGGGCAGCATCTGGTAGCATTAGGTAGCATCCACCTCCACATAGCTGCAGGTATTCTAGAATAGTGACTCATTCTGTGAAGCACTTTGGGTTCAGAGAAGAGGGAGATGGAGTGCTAGAGACATATATGGATGTAATACTCGCTTTAAATGCCTCACTGCTAGGGCCTTTTGCTCAAGTAAATACCAGAACAGCAACCCCATTCTTAACTCATTCTTAAATAGAATTCCAGATGCATTTCTTTTTTTGTTCATTTCAGCTGCTTGTTAGCCATTTTTTGATGCCAAAGGGCAGAGCATCACTAAATAATTAAACCTAATACCTTGTCAGGGATAAATTAACATTGTCTTCTTTTACCATTAATGCATTAGTTGTTTTGATGTCAAAAGTGCAGAACATAATTACATTGCTTTAGATTACCAACTGTTTTCTGTTGTCAGGATTTTATAGGTGATATATTTAACTCATTGCTAATTGTGAAACTGGAAAAAAAAACATCAGCTTGTATCTTTCTAATCAAACATAGTGTGAGGGATGAATTAACATTGTCTTCTTTTACTATTAGTGTAGAAAAATGTCCAGAGAAACGTTTCAGCAAAAAATGTTTTTGTGTGCTACTGTATAAAAGTCCCATGCTGCCCTTATTGTTGGATGTCAAAATTTCTAAATGAGCGCGCGCACATGTTCATATTGTTATGGATCCACTTATTATTGATGTCTATTAAAAGAAGAGTTACTGATGTGTGAATTATATTACTGAAAATGGTACGTTGTTACACAATAACTAAACTCTACACATTTTCAGCTCTATTAGATCATACCACTAATATATCAAATCTAAGCAACTGAACATAGAAATCATTTTATTAACAACAGTTATTTAGTAAAAGGCAGAACAGTGTGTACTGTTAACCATCCAGGACTCAAACAGCAATATGGAAATTTATTCCTGTGTTCCTCTATCCACCCAAACTGTCAAACTGAAGAGCCTTCATGACTTCAATATCTTCTGGCCCCACCACACAGTAACAGCAGGCTTAGCAGGTATCTGGGATATTCATATCACATAAAGCTCCGATACTAAATATTTGATTCTAACAACCACCATCTCCAAGAACTCTGGAGGATCCAGCACTGTGCTGCCAGAGAGTGATTCACAGAGATGGCAAACTGAAGATTTAATAGAGGTTTTTCGATTTATTAGATTGAAAGACAATATCTTATATTTGTAGCTGTGTAAGTAATCTTGGCTCAGGTTTTCCGCCTGACTTGTAAGGCTTTTGCCTGAAAGGTCCAATACTATAAATCAGATGATGACTGCATCAGACCACCTAAATCCTCAGTTTATATCTGTGCAAAGACACACCATTCATTTCAACCTGATACTCCCTCCCCAAAACAAACAAAATATAAACAAGCAAACAATCAGAAGGATTAGATATGTGCTGTTCTATTGGGGCAAATGGAAATGCTATCTTTACAAAATGCAGTGCCCTTTTTTACTTGAAAAATGACATTGTTGTGTGGAAATAGATTAATTTCGTATCTGGTTTTGGGCTTTCTGAATTGCCAAAGAAGGCCTATAATGTGCGCAATGGGGATTGAGAAGTCAGTGGTGGATGTGAAAAGGCTGTTTGTAGAAGCGAGCTTATACAGGTTGTGAACATCCTGATCATATTACATTCATTCATTCAACTATTACCCAAGCCTCTTATCCTAACCAGGGTTGTGGGGAGTGCTGAAGTCTATCCCAGCAGTCACAGGAAAAAAGACAGAGACACACAATGGAAACACCTTATCGCCAGTCCAGCGAACGCCATGTTTGGCTGATTTTCTATCATCCATTCATCCATCCACCCATACAACCATCCATCCATCAATTATCTGAGCTGCTTAAGCTGGATCCTGGAGCTTATCCCAGTTTTTACAGGGTGAAAGACAGAGAAACAGCCTGGACAGAACGCCAGTCCATCAAAGGTCATGTTACGTAGTTGGTTGATTTCCATCCGTCCAGCCATCCATTATGTACATCTTATATAACTTTCACTACACAAATAAAGAACCATGAATCTTGAATCTATCTAAGTCCCTTATCCTTAACCAGGGTCATGGGGGTGCTGGGGCCTATCATAGTGACCATAATGTGAAAAGGTGGAGAAACATCCTGGGCAGGTTGTCAGTCCATCGAAGCTCCTGTTATATGTTTGGTTTTCTAGGGCAGCTGGTGGCCTAGTGGTTAGGGCATTTCACGTGCTGTGGTGTGTTCGCGTTTGACAGAATGGTCACTTTTACTTTTCACTTTTACTACGTAAAATGAAGTACACTTTCTTTGCAAGGGACAAACTAAAGTATTGCAGGTCCCTGGAAATTTTAATGAATAACGTCTATTGAGTTTAACATATTGTGTGCAAAATGTGTTCTCTGTGGAGGTTGTGTACATATGTATTTTCACTTAGAATATCAACAACATTTGTCAAAACCTTTGCATATGACTGTATCATCTAGAAACATAAAGATTTTTTTTCTAGCCTCACAATAAGACAGTCTTAGAAAAAAGTAAACAAGATGCAACAGTGCATAATAATGAATAATATTTCAGGGAATGACCCCAGCTGTACACCAGCACACACCTGATGTGGAAAAGAAAGGAAAAAGTCTGGCATGAGAGTGCTGGAGCAGTGCTGGAAGTGCAGTCCTGATTGTTTTTGTTGAGGGAGAAAATAAGAATATTGTATATGAAGGAAAAAAAGAGAGTAATAAATGCACTGGAGAGGACATGATGATAGAGAGGAAGGGCAGCGTGCGTCGGAATAACAGAGCGAGTGAAAGCGGGGAATCTATCACTGGGACTGATAAGGGGCCTTTATGCCTTGCCCCCTATACTGTCCCTTGACCCTGTGTCTGATATGAAGATGAAATATATGCCTCCTCCCTTTTGTTTCTTTGCTTTGGTCTGTCATTTTTTGCCCATTGAGACAGGACAGCAGTGAAGGCCCGTGAACAATACGAACAAAAGAAGGGGAAAGAACGAACAGGGGGAGAAGAGGGGGGTGTGGAAGAGGCAGAAAGAGAGATGAAACAAGCCTTGACTTTCCCAACACTTTTATTGTCGCTCCCATGACAGTGTAAATTAGCATGATCGTCTGGGTGCGTGTCTGAGCTATCATAAGCGTATTAGCGTCAGCCCCGCGAGGGGCGCTGCTAATCAAGTCTGCTTGACAGAGGCAACGTGGGGGGAACTCTTTGGAGCTAGCAGCCCATGTGTTAGGATGTAAGTGGGATGTCTTTTGACACTTTGCTCCACCTTGGTTTGGTGGGGGGAGAGAAATGAATTGTGCCCCCCAATAATCCTACATGTATATAAATGTCAGCATGGCTTGCATATTAAATAACAATTTAATGGCACATTTAAAATGTTACAATTCCTTGACGCTCATAAGTAGTATGAAACCTTCATCACAACTTCATCAGGTGGCGTGTGCAGTGCATCCCCCTCAAAGTTCAAATGAAACGTACACCTCCAGCTGTTTATAATACAGTCAGGAAAGAATGCTTAATCAAGAACCAATTGTCCAAAACCGATTTTCCATAGGTTTTAATTTGAGGTGGACTGTTAGCTTTAGTGTTGTAACGTTTCAAATCAATTACACCTGCGGTGTAAACACCATGTAATTATAATTCATTCACAATTCTGGTTTCTGCTGTGAAAGAGAATGCGAATGCTAGAGACGCAAAGAGATTTGAACGGTAGACTAACTGGTTCCTGGTAGATTTGCTTCTTGACTAAGATGAATTTGGCTTCAGGGTTGTGTGGAGGCTGAAATATAAATCATGTTGAATAAAAGAAGATTTTATGTTCCTATTGGGGATGTTTCACGATTGTGAATTATTCTAAACATCCATTAACTTTTGAGTGCATGTCTTAAGTGGTAATTTAGGAAGTGCCCCGGAGGTTCCCTTTTGTCGTCTTTTGTTTTCCTCTTCTTTTTAAATAACATCGCTTTGACAGGAAATCCTCTGGTCCATCATGTAAGTCTAATTTGTTCGTAACCTTGCAGGTCTTCGCCATGTGTGCTTCGAGCAAAAGCAGAACTCGACTAAATTATGCCACGCAGCAGGCCTTCTCTCCTTCTTCTTTTCTTCTACTTCAATAAAATGCAAGCCTGTTAACTTAAAGTACCCACGTCCTACATTCATTTTTTGTATTTCGTTTTTTTCCCCCTGATGTTCACTCATGATGATTGTGTGGTTTTATGTACCATAAATATTTGGAATTCATTTTTAAATGACAACTGGACCTGGAAGGGAGTGGTGTCTCTTGGTAATGGGACAGTGTTTACATACTATGTCAGACAGATTTAAATAAAGTGAAGAAACTCTTTCTTAGAGAGAACATGATAACACATTTTTCCAATGGCAGTAAAAACACTCATATTGAAAACTACAGTTTTAGCAGATATTAGTTATTTTATTTACAAACTACTAAGCTTCACGTTTCTAAACATGTTAAAGTAGACTTTCGTGCTCAAATGAATCAACTCAGGACGAAGTGTGTGCGTGTATGTGTGTGTGTGTGCGTGTATGTGCGTATATGGGTTCTGGCTGGATTTATTATAGGACTGGATAGAATGTATTCTTTTAGTCCCTCGTCTGATATCTGACTCAGCATTTTCTGATCTTAGCCTAATGCCAATTAACCATCAATACCAGTTTGCCATCTATAGTTCTCTGTAACATTGGCTTACAAATTATAGGAGACAACAAAAAGCATTTTAAAAGATGTTACTCTTCATGGATGCCCAGAGAGTGGTAGGTTATAGAAAGGAAATCCCAACTTCCAACAATGAAGCATGGTTTGCATGTAAAAACCTGCTTTTTCCTGCTCTGAGCTGGATTTAATGATTCTCCACTTAAATGTGAACTTTAGAATACACTATAAAGAGGCACATTCACATGGCTGGCTGCTCCTGCAGTGTCCGCCCATTTCCACTCAGTCTGCCTTCCTGCCTTCGCAGTGCACTGCTGGCATTTCATACGGACCTCTTATCCTGTTAAAGACTTCCAATGAGCAACTAAGATTAATCAGGGAATGAAATTCAGCTCATTCCAGGCGGCTCTTTTCCTCCATTCTCCAGGAACTCCTGGTCAGCGGAACTAGACAGGTTGAACCAAAGCATTTATAATCTAATTTCAATTCATCAGAATTCAAGTCTATCATTAAGTTGTCACTGATAGGATATTTGATATAGTGGGCATGTGTACGCTCATACAATGCAAATATCTACCTGTGTGGATGCTCTTATGTGAGCTACATTAAAGTTCATGTGTATTTATATAGTACATAGTCATTTAATGAGCTTTACAAAAATAGAATGCAAAGTAAAGAAAACTGAAAGTGCTTTAGCTGTTTTTGATGTGACTTTGTTACAGCTTTGATGTGATGTCATGCCAAGATTTTTTTACATGGGTGGTGATTGTGTTACCTAGGGATGGATGTGGTTTTCCAAACTCATCTTAGAATTTGCTCACGCAGTTGAGTGAATAAGCATAAAATGGGCACATTAGTTAACTCTTAAGATAAAAAGATACTTGAGCTGCAGTTCTGTTCTGTGTTGTAGGCACTGTCCTCAAATGAACTGCGGATGGCCAAAAACCACAAGAACTCAATTTAACAAACAAAAAGGGCTGTGAAATGCTTTATAGACTGACTGGAACAGAACAGTCATGTTAATTTTCCAAATAGTGGAATAACTGAGGTGAACTCGGGACAGTTTCCAAACACAAGACTAATACATTGTTTGGCTGAGAAAAAGGCAGTTATTTAAACATATTGATGCAGGGTTCAGGGCTTCTTTGCTTTATAATTTCTTTCATTTGAAGAGCTGTTACATGCAATGCATGGTCTTTAGATAGACATAATATTTCTTTAAAATGTTCCACTTAAGTACTTTTTCACATTAACTCTGTTATCAGGTTAACTAGACCTGCTGGCTCTGTGTGCTTGTGCGCGTGTGTGCGCACGTGTGTGCGTGAGCGCGTGTGTGATTCTGTGTTGAGATGAGCAATGAGGCGTGAAAAGGGAAGAGTGATCCTCTGCTGTGACAACATAACTACAACTTTCTTGACTTTACAGTCAAATAGTTTTTAAACGCAAAAAAGTAGAGTTTTATAAATGTTGAGTTGCTTGCTCACAAAGTCTGCCTTCCAGTTTTTTTTTCAACCCTGGGGCACAAATTGCATTGCATAGGACCTACATACTTTTATTTTATTAATAATATTATTTTTATTTTAATCGATATAAAATCTATTTAGAAATTGAGAAATGACATTAGACTTAAAGAAAAATGATTCAAACTAACGTTCGCAGCATTAACACTATTCAGAAGTACATTATAAGTGTCCATGTGCATTTTGAGCATGGTCTCTTCTTAGGCTGAGCTGTGCGGTTGCTTTTCCCAGCACAAGTGTAATACTTTGTTATTTTTTTTTTTGCAGATCCTGATGATGACGAGCAGAAGGTGAAGACCCAGAGGCCCAGGTCAGCTGACCAGCCGGGAGTGTTCCAAGCTCAGACAGGTCAGCATGAGCTCCACCCTTGACCTTTGATCCTAATGGGGAAAAATGGAATATCCCACAAAAAAAGAACCTTTAGTGGCCCGTTTTTGTTCCCCAGGCCCTGTGGAGGAGACTAAGCCTTGACTCACCCGTATGCAAATGAAGATGTAATGCGATTACGAGACATGCAATTAATTTGATTTGCCCGTTTGTTCCGTGATGTTGCCTCCACGCAAGGACGCCGGTTGCAGACGACAAAAACGGGCCCTGCCTGACTAGCCTGGAAACAGCTGGCTGGTGGGGACGGAGCATCCCAGGACTCTCTGTTCAAGCACTGCAGGCCACGTGCATACGCAAAAGAAAAAAATCTTAGTCTTAGGGCATCTGGGCCTTTATCTGAGCTGACTACTCCACTTAATGTCTCTACATTCCTCCCCGTACACGTACCCACGGAAACAGGACTCACTGTGGCACTTGGCATTCTGTTTTGATTGCATGTGCATTTCATGAATTTTTGAAAATTGTGCGTGTGCGTGTGTATGTGTGTCTCTGTGAGTCACCCGTGAGGCAGAAATGCTAATACCTGACCTTACCAGCAAGCTAAAAGTGTGCGTACACCACAAGCGCAGGGAGGCGTTAGTTTACCTGTGCTTTCCCTGCTGCCTGGTCTTTTTACTCCACGGCTCACACTGAAAGCTGTATAAAACGTTCATATCTTTCTGAGGGTCTGTGCACATGGGCACAACAGCAACTTCAACCCACTACGGTGGACAAAGAGCTTTTTATTATTGTTTTCAAATCTTTAATCTGTTATTTTTCTTGCATTTTACAAGTTTTTAGCGCTCTTATTTTCTGAGACATAATACTTTATGTGACTACATCACCAGTGTTTATAAGCTTACGCAGCTCACATTGTTAATAACTGATAAAATGTAAAATAAAACTCACCCATTGCTGAAAGTTTATTTTACTTTGATATGAGTTAAGGCTGCTACAATTCAGTTAATATAGCTCAGAGCCCTCAAAAACTCTCTGAATACAGGATTACCTTCCAGTTTGGTTTGGGTTCTATTGTTTCATTTATAATGTTCAACTGTTATTTGATAATTATGAAAAATGTTCTTTAATTAAAACAAATGAAAGTCCAAAGAATGACATGAATGTGTTTGCAGATTACTGCTGTTCTTTCTCACTTGGTTATTGATTTTAGTGATAATGTCTGAAGTGGTTACTTTACAGAAGGGAAATCTTGTAACAAGATTTTATGTCAAGAGCACTTGCATCATATTGGTCCATTCCTCTATCATGACAGTACTGATATGCAGTTTTATCTACAGGCTTTGAACAGCACTGAGAATTTCTCAACTCTTACAGCAGGGTTAATTTTTAAATGTGTATAAATAAAACGTACTAACTTATTCTCTGTCTGTCTGTCTCTCTCTCTCTTTCTCTCTCTCTCTCTTTGTCTCTCTCTTTCTCTCTCTTTGTCTGTCTGTCTCTCTCTCTCTCTCTCTCTCTCTCTCTTTGTCTGTCTTTCTCTCTCTCTCTCTCTCTCTCTCTCTCTCTCTCTCTCTCTCATTATCTCTTTGTCTCTTAATATTTATTCTGTCTCTGTTTTTCTTTATGGTTTCTCCTTTGCTCCCACCCTCTGCCACTCTTTCTTTCTAATCGTCTTTCCCTTTCTCTCTCTCTCTCTCCCTAAACATCTTTTTCTCATGTCCCCTTCCCTCTCTCTCTGTTTTCTCTTTCCCCTCTCTTTGCCTATTTTTTCTCTACTCTCTCTCTCTCACTCCCTTTCCCTCTTTATATATTTTAAAGAACTGGTTTTGACTCAGGTCTGTTTTTGTCAAAGTTCTTCTTTGCAGTTGTGGTTGTTCTCCACATTAAAATTTACATTAAAATGCTGTGAAGTGTATTTTTGCACATGAAAGTAACTTAACAAATGAATGCTGTGTCATCAAAATATCATAGAACAGCCTCTTCCTCAGTGGCACTTAAATACATAAAAAGACTGAAAGATCATTTTTTCCCCCTGAAGAACTCTTTATACAGACATTTTCATTTGCAATAAATCTGTTGTGCTCAAAACAAATGCTGGGTAGATTTAGGGTAGATTTCACTTAACTGTATGTTGCTGTTATCAAATTTGACACTCAGCTAAAGGGCCCTGGCAAATATGTAATTTTTTTATGTGCCTGTAGACGTACATGTGGTTTCAAAATGGACATCTAATCTTTGTTGACAGACAAATGCCTCTAATACCACATAGAGACGATGGGCTTTTTGGATAATCAGCAATATTCCTTCCAACCTCTATTGACCACATATTATTTGGGAAGTAGAGAATTCTCAGTACAGCAGTAACACTGACATGGTAATGGCTCAGCAGCGTGTGAGGGAAAGAGAGAGAGAGAGAGAGAAGGGAAGAGAGAGAGAAAGAGAGACAGAAAGAGACAGAAAGAAAGAGAGAGAAGGAGAGAAAGAGAGACAGAAAGAAAGAAAGAGAGAGAGAGAGAGAGAGAGAAGGAAAGAGAGAGAAAGATAGATAGACAGAAAGAAAGAAAGAGAGAGGAGGAAAGAGAGAGAAATAGAACGTGAGAGAAGGAGAGAAACCAGA
>JBBPCY010018875.1:0-14983 GCA_037974405.1 Brachyalestes nurse
GACTGAGCTGAGTGCAAAGTCCAGTACATGTAAATAGATCAAGGGTGCAGCTGGTGGAAAAAAACACACACCCTGCATAGCTCCCCTCAGCTCACCTTGCATGTGGATGTCTTTTTCACTTGGTGCATGAATAAATACGCTTGGGGGCGATGGGAAAAAAGGATGGTTTTGGTAGCAGCCGTCTATACCACTTTGCAGCAAACACAGGTGGTAGGTGGAGCCACACAGATGAATCTTACCCTTTCTCTACTCATTTTAGTCTGAATGAAAACATGTGTGTGTTTAAAAGTATGCCTAAACCCAAAGCGATTAGAAGTGTCAGTCTCAAACAGCTGCTTCATCTTTCCCCAAAATGCAATTTGTGTGCCTTTGCAACAGGTCCGCTCTTCCCTTGGAGTTCGCACCACCAGTTTTAATTCATAGGGTGTGAAACAGAGATCATAAGGTGTATGTTCAGAGGATTTAGTGGCATTTAGTAGTCATTTAGTGGCATGGTGAGCATCTAGTGGCAGGGGAAAAAAATGAATTTTTGCATTACAAACTTAAAATCTGAAGTGTGCCTATAAAAAAGCCATAAACAAAAGTGTGAGAGTAAACATTCTCAGAATTTTATTGGCAGTGCACTCAACATTTAGCCTATGACTGCATATGAATATGTTAATTCTGTGCAATTTTAACATTGCATTCCAACCAAAACATAATTTCTAAACTGGTTTGAGCAATATGTAAAAACTGTTCATTCTGTTCCTTTTACACAGGCTGTAATACAATGAATCAGTGGCGTTAGAAAGCTATTAGTCCTGGCAATTGTGTTTGTATTGACAAGACCATGTCCACAAACACAAGCTGCTACTTATGATTCACTGCTCCAATATATAGAAAACAGCTCCAACATAAAGCCTTAGAACAGACCATACTAATTTACCAAATTGTTATGCCAAGTTGCACATTGTCAGTAGAGTTAACAAATTCTCTTAAACATGCATAAATGTGCTAGCTTGCTAAATGGTTTCTCACATCATAACGTGTACAGAGACGCAAACAGGGCATTCATAGCTATTGTCTACTCATAGTTCTTGAGCACTGATTTAATCAACAACATTAACACAAATGACCACATATGTACAACATTTACAGAACAGACCTTACATTATCCCTTAGGATGTGAGCGGCACGGCTCCATGCTAGAAGCACAGTTGTCTTAAATTGTCATCATATGGTAAAACAACTTCTTATAATGCTATCAGGGTTTTAAAATGACATCACACAAATCCCCATACTGAACCAAATATAATATAATAATGAACCATATATATATAATAATTTAGATATAAATAACAAGCTACATGGACAGAGATTTCAAATGAATATATTTGTACTAGAACATTTTGTGGATGGTAATGATTTTGTTCCTGTAAAAATGCAGCTAGTTTTAATTTTTCACTCTTTTAATTAGTCCAAAGCCCTGGCTATAAATGCAATTGTTGCTGGCCTTTCCAAGTGAAACCATCACAGTCAGTTGACCGAAAAAGGGCAGAAATTACCTGTAAAACATGTCAACCTTGTAAACAAATCATTGATGAAAAGCTAAATGAACGGATACACAATAGTAAGCACACATTTTGCAGCAACATAGCTATATTGTATATAGCTATGCTTTTACTAAACTTGTATCCATTCTGTAACACTTTAACAAACTGTTTTACTGCCTTTCTCTTCTGTGCGCAAGTCTTTTCAATACACAGCTAGTGTAGAAACATTAAGATGAAGGAAAAAGTCTGCAAAGTCTGTTTTTGTGTCCCCCCACATTCATTTTTCACTCCCTTATGGTATTCTCTGTTCATTCATGCCTTCTACCAGTTCTGCAGACACTAATTTCCGTTGTAAGGTAGGGCATCTTGGCCTTGTAGGAGTATCGTAAACAAAATTCATGATGTGTGATTACTGCAAAGTCAGCTTGGAGGAGTTTATCACTCCTCAGACAGTGACTTTGAGATTGGGAGGTCTGTGAATAACTTTGTGAATAACATGGGGGTTGGACGGAGAAAGAAAAATTATAGTACAGGGAGTTTCACTGTTTTTATAACCAAACCTCATTCTGAAAACTTTATAAGAGAAGGAAAAAAATGTGTAGCACTTTACTGAAGGGGCAGCATTGTAAGACTGCACAACAACTGCATTACCCTGTCAAGGCTTTTTCAGCATGTGTCCATTTTGACTGATATTGTTTGAGGTATTTTTTATGTAATTTCATTTCAAGCAGTTTAATGACAGTTGAAATAAGTGCATTACAAATGTCAATTGTCATGGTAGGCTTTTGTAGGTGTTGGATAGCCTTATGAGCACTATATTTCTTAAATTATGTATTCATGTATGTATTATGTATTTTGGACTATTTCTGTTGGTCCATTTGTTGTGAAATGTTTGCCATGAAGAAAACATTAAAAACAGAAAACAATATATTTTTGAAGGTTACATATCATAGCAGTGATATGTTTTTCAGTTGCAATTCTCAAACTAATGCCCTTCAGTTCCAGAAACTAATGCAAAATGAAATGGCCATTCCTCAGTTTTTCAACCTGCTCTTTACTCTCACTACAATGTCGTCTGCATACATCATAGTCCACAGGGAATTCTATCTGATCTTGTCTGTCAACCTGTCCATCACCATAGCAAACAAGGAGGAGCTCAGAGCTGATCCTTCGTGTAAACCCACCTCCACCTTGAATGGATCAGTCACTTCTACCGCAAACCTCACTGCTGTCACACTGCCCTTGTACATACCTTGTCCCACTCTCACATATTTCTCTGCCACCCCGACTTCCTTATACAATACCACAACTCCTCACTAGGTATCCTCACAAAGACACAGTGCCACTGACCTTTTCTGTACTTCTCCATTAGCACCTTCTGAGCAAAAATTGTATCTACAGTGCTCTATGTCTGAATGAAACCATTTCATTTCCATTCACCTTACAGTTCATCTCCTTATACTCCTGTCCACTTTCTTGATCTCTCTTATCCCACTTCTTCTTTGCCAACCTCTTCCTCAGGATACTGTTCTGTATTTCCTTATTCCAAAGCTAGGTTTCCGTGTCCTCTTTCCTCTGTCCATCTGTCACCCCTAGCACCACCCAATGCCTCCTCCTACATTATCCAACACTCTCCACTACTTTATCCAACACACTCCAGAATTCTTCTTTTTCATCCACCTCACACCTAACCTGTGGGGCATATGCCCTATCAACATTCTGCATTCAATTTCTAACTTCTCTACTCTTTCTTCACAATAACCCCCTTACCCATTACCCATACACTTGGCCTTACTTCCTTTCCATCTGGTCTCCTTCATACACAATAGATCGACCATCCTTCTCTCCATCATATCAGCTAGCTCGGTCTCTTTAACTGTCGTACTGCCAACATTTAAAATCCCCACCCTCACTTCTACTCTCCTACTCTCCTCCTGCCTCCGGACACGCCTTCCCCCTTTCTTCAGCCAATACTGTCACATGCTAAATTATGCAATGCAGAGCAGGTGGTGGGAATGACTAGCTTTCTCTTGCACAGATATTTCACACAGAGTCATTGGAGGAAGCACAGATTTCTACAAAAACAAAGCTGGGGTCAAATGGGTGGGCCGCTATGTCAATAAGCAGCCAATAGTCTAGCATCAGGCACGCTAAGCTTCCCCTCAATAATTCTTGTTTGACTGAAGCTTTAATCTTCACACAACTAAGGAGCAGACTCATGCACACCAGTGCACAGGCACACTGGCATGCACACAAACACATCACATTCCATGCATGGAGCTATCTGGCAGTAGGAGGCAGGTCATGATGAATCGGGACTTAAGGTATGCTTGGTTTGCCGTGACGCTGAATAGTTATGCAAGGATGCCCACCCAACTTGCTTACATTAGAGTACACCACTCCCCCCACAGCTCCCACACCCCCATCCCCCACCAGAAAAAATCAACATGAATAAATAAAGCAAAGGGACTCCTGTCCAGTCTCTTTCTCTCACCCAGCTGCTCCTGGATCAATAAGGCCTCCAAGAAGCTCTCAGTGGGGCGGTGTGGGAGGGTGTTATAGCAGCTTCTTGTTGTCAGCTCAACGTGGGTAGGAGTAGAAAGTGAAAAGACCAGGTGTGGGTTTTTCTTGTCTGACTCAGCCTCCTAACAAAAAATGTGTCTGTTATTCCAAATAAGAAATTAAGGGTCAGTCAGGTGTGATTTACTTCTAAGCAATGGAAATGTTTACGAGCAGAAATCCTTTGTGAAAACAGAGTGAATAGAAGGTTATAAACGTATAATGGGCCAGAAATGATTTATAGGCTATATTAAAGGCATAGTTTTCTTAAAAATCTGCAGTTTTATTTTGGAGTGTAAGGCTAATGTAACTAAAACTTAATGGAAATTTAAGACTACCAGTTTACACTGACAATTGCATACCTATATCAGTTGGATGTTAAATAATGATGTTATCTATAAAAATGGACAAAGCTTTAAGATGGGTGTTACTGCAGAGTTAGCGTAACAATGCACTTTTGTCCATTTTTATAGATAATAGTGTGCCATACAGGGTCAGAAACCACTTAAGCGTTTTCAGCCAAGAACACCTTTCCTTACAAAAAAATTACCTGAACCCTTCAAATGCTACACATATTAGTAAGCATGAAGCTATTTAAATAATTGTTTATGTAGAATAAGCAGATGTTTTATTATTTTTATTCAGATTGTAAAACATTCAATAAAAATTGACAATCATAATACAAAATATTTTTCTTTTTCTGTACTTAGAAAAACTACACATTATAATACATATTATATGTATCATATCTTGTGTTATAGTTTACCCATATTGCCCCCACTCTCCAACATATAAGTAAGTAAGGGGTGATGAGTGTAGGGTATCAGCTTGTGTCAAAGTTTACAGACAACTGATTTGAGAAAACATCTCAGTTGGGCTATGTTTATTCTGGAGTCTCCACCTATGTCATGTCATATAATTTAAAAATAGCACATAGGCTCCTGAGTGGCACAAACTGTCAAAGCATTGGCTCCATCATCAGAAGATTGTGAGATCAACTTCCGGTGGTACCACAGCACCAGTAATATATCACATTAATTTAAGACTAAACTGTGTATGTTTTTTTGATAATGACCTGCTTCAATTAAATAGTCTTTAAATGCGTCAAACCTGCATATGTGTTAAAGAGGAGGAGAAGAAGCTGGCAGGAGAGTGCAAACCTGAGGGGGAGAAAGAGAATCAAGAGCAGAAGAAGGCAAAGTCAGAGGGTACTGCTGGTAAGCACAACACTTTACTCACACTAAAGCATCTGTAGTTTCCATCTGAAAAGTTCATAGAAGATCTACCTTATAGGTTCACCTTGGGCTACAGGCTCTAATTGGTGTACATTTAGAGCCTGTAGTCCCTCATATTTTGTATTAGCAATCCTGTGGACCTTCATCAAAGGTCAGTTTCTGCCCATAAAGCTTCTCTTGGTCTGGATACCTGAGAGCGGTGGACTACTCTCCGGCCGGTAATACCATAAGTCAACAGCAGTGCCATGGTCCGAGACTGAGTAATGATGAAAGAGGTAGAGAGTGCATTTCAGCAGTTATAATGTGTAATTATACATCTATGGGTTAGGCATTTTTACAGTTTTCATTCTAACCCTTAGCCTGTAGCCTGGTATGTGGGTTTGTGTTTTGCCTAATAAACAGAATCCATAGCTAAATGCATCCTTGTCCATGCCCTCAACAGATTATTCAATGCAAGGTGCAGATATCCTCTTTCCATTCACAAACATACTTCAAATATGTCTCCAGGCACCATTATTAAAAATGATAACTGCAATCTCACAGCCTGCTGGCCGTACAATATGGAGTGGCCAGCTTTCAATGGGGTAATAAAGAAGAGCGAGGCAGTTGGCCTGTATGAATTATGAATAAAACAGCTTGAGAACTGAGTGTGTTAGGATAAAGGGGTGCATTTTTTAATTCTTTAATTTGTTAATCCATTTTCCTCTCTTGCTGAGCAGACAGAGAGGCCAGGATGGAAGAGAAGATTCCGAACATTGCTGCAGATATAGATATGCAGCCACAGCCTGAAAAAGGTGAGATTTTTGGAATTGTGAACACACTGTGAAGGCCATCTGGTATCTTTAATTAATGTTAAAAATAAAAATGAGAACATAGCATGTAACTTAACTAACTAACTGGTCCTAACATATTAGACCTCAGAAGTTGATCTGACACTCTAGACCTTATGTTCACATTAGAAGGTCAGGTCTGCTTCGATTTTCACAATAAAAAATGAATGCCATTTCTGAATATTGCTGATTGTATGCCCTGTGATAAACAAATATTAACACAATATGGTGTGCTCCTCTGAATTTTCAGGTTACTGAGGAGCTGAAATATGGATATCGCTATATGCAAGCTAACTCTACTGTACACAGAGTGGGAATATATACCTGGCAAAACTGAAATGTAATAGTTAAATTGCTTCTGCAGCGGTAGCCTACATTTTGAGTAGCTTATTCAGTTATACAACACTGTTGATCTGCAATAAGCAATTTAATTTATTTTAACATAATTTTAGTGTGTTATTTTGTTAGCTTGCTTGTAGCTCGTTTTTAACATCATTTATATTTCCACTGCTAAATACCTTGTAAAACGGAGGATACAGAGGACATTACAGGTTTTCTTTGTCTTTATCACAGGGCACAATAGCAGTGATCTTCTCCATGTGTTTCTCCAAGCAGCTTGGACATGATTTCTCTTAGGGGCATATTACTGACTGGAGAATATGTGTGTGTGTGTGTGTATGAGTTACTTAGCCCTATATACATGTACCTTCTTTTGTGATCTATACAATTATTCCAGCCATGACCACTTGTTAAATAAAACAAGAAACTAAAAACAGAACTATAAATCTGCTACATTTGGGGCAGCTGGTGGTCTAGTCATAAGGGAGTTCGACCTGAGATTAGAAGGTCATGGGTAAAAATCCCTGGACTGCTAGTGACACCACTGAGGTACCCTTGACCATCCCCACACACTGCTCCCCGGGCGCCTCTCATTGCTTCACTTGGTGAATGGGTTAAATGAAAAGAAAGAATTTCACATTGTTCAGACTGTGTGCTGTGCTGTGTTGTGTTTACGCGTGACTATAAGGGGCTACTTTATTTTGCTTTTATGTGAAGGAAGTAAATGTATTGCAAATACATTTAGGTTGCTTTTCCCACCTTCCCTATGCTATGAGTTTCTTCCATGATCATAGCAATGCAACTGGCTCAATGACTTTGCGATGCTTGAATTAAAGCTCCTTTAGCCCAAAGCTGCATATAAATAAATCTGTGGTCAGTTGCAGTGTTGTGCACTAGCATGACCAGACAGGTGAGATATAGAATAATATCTATGGAGTGGCAGTAGCTGTTGTTCATGTGTCTTACAAAGTGCACCAAGCCTATGTGCTGATATTACTGTTTACCTTTGATATGAAGAGAAAACAAGGCCTGTCTATAACTGTATTTTTAGCTGTAATATATCCTGGTTTCTATCCCAAACCAACCATATTAGCGTTTTGTTGATTTCATGAGTAGCTTCTTTGATTAATTCTCATTGCAAAGATTACTTTTGTGTAATATGGAAGAACAGCCAGCCTGCATTACTTATTTCTCACTTATTTATTTACTTATTCAGTGAAATATCTTTCCTCGATTCCATTGTCTATTATTCATTTCTATTATTCTATTATTAAGGATTCCCCAAGTGAAAAATGGGTTTTTGAGATATTTTGAGATATGGATATCGATACCTTGCTAAAATAATCACCTAACTAATTTTTTCAAGTTTTTCGGGAACCCAAAAAACCTATTCATTTCAATGGCCGGCCCTTGTCCTAAAGGGGTAGAATCATCATAAACCTGTAAACCCATAAAAATATAGTGTTTATTTATAAACATATAAAATAAACATGTAGCATCATTTAATAAAGATAATTCTGGATAATTTAAGATATGAATGAATTGACAATACAGGACTACATTTTTAAACACACACACACGTATACAGTAATCCCCCAGTTTTATGTGGATCAGGAGTGGCGGATTCAGTCACACGCGGATTTTTTTGAGAACCAAACTTCGCTGAAATCCCCACAATAACACGGAAACTGCAAATTTCCTCAGCCTTTTTTATTTTTTTGTGGCAATAAATATAATTTTTCTGGTTGTTTTCACACAAGGGGACCCATTCACCTAGCCGCGGTGTCCCAATACTTTTGTCCCGCAAATTTCCGAGCTGCATATCTCGTGGGGAATTTAAATTAAAAGACAGGTTTACCTTGAAAAGAGGCGAATACGGGTTTACCTCTACACTTTCTTTAAGGGTAATGCATTAAATTGAGTTTAAAATGAAATTAAAGTTTTCTGGGAGCATGTTTGGGGGCATATTTCGGGTATACACTATAAAAATAGACTTTTTTTTTTTACCAAAACAGAACAACTTGGTTTTTCCACTATACACGGGTGCTCTTGTAACGTAATCCCTGCAAAAAGCGTATATGGAAATATGGTCTCAGTTGTAGTTCATTAAAATGTTTGTGTGGCTTATAAGAAGACAAGTAGATTTGTTTCATACACATTTCTAAGCCCCAACCCACCCAAAAATTTCCTCAGCGTTCACTCAGTTTACCACAGGAGAGAATATTAATGGTTTATTTAAATGTTTGTTCACTTATTGATATGTTTACTTCTCTCAGTTAAATTATTTAGACACCTGCTTCTTTTTTCCACTTTTTGATACTCTTGGATGTCTCTGTGTCACAAATTAAAATTTCATAGCAACAGTGACTGTGCTTTATAGTGCAGCATTAAAGTGGTTAAATAAATGTTCAAAAAGTTGATTCTGTGCAGCTGCTTAAACAGTGGCAGATCTCAGGATGTTTGAGCAAACAACATTCCTTTAAACTAAAATGTCAAAATAGTTTTTACTGATTTTTGTTTCTGTTCACTTACAGCGTGTGTGCTTATTAATTGTATAATTAAGTATTTTGGAATCCTGTATGATCTTCAGTTGTTTGTCTCTCATTTACAGGGTCCAAAAGTTTTGAGTGAAATATTTATAAAATAAAAAAATATTTAAATTAATATAGTTTTTAGTATGTTGCAATTTTGAAATCTCTGATGTGCAGATCAAATCTAACTAAGAGACTTTTTGACCCCATTGTATGCGTAAACATGATGTCACTAATTTAAATATATATTAATAAATAAATTACAAAATAGAAAATAGGTACAATAATAAGAAAATAACATTAAAAATGATATATATATATATGTCACTGGCAACACTGTGGTGCCCCCAGATGGACCAGAGGACACCAAGACACCACAGGAACTCCTAGTGGTTGTTGCTGGCACCCAAGTCTCCTAATGCAGAGCAGCCAGCTCCCAAAGCTGCAGCTTAAGAGCAGTCAGCATGGCCATCTCCTGGTTCTTTGCCACCCAACCACCAAGCCGCAGACCGGTATCGGCCTGTGAGTCATTTGATACCAAGCCACACAGAAAGACAGAATAAAAATATTTTATAGATGATCAGAGTCTGAAAGAAAAAAAACACTTGTCTCAGTCACGTGATATGGTACATCAAAGATTTACCCCACAGGCTAGCAAAAATGAGGAAAAAACAAACGCATTTAGTATTTTGTATTTAGAAAATTGATTTACATGGAACTGGTCCATGGTGCAAAAACAGTTGGGGGCACCAGTCCGATTTGGAACCTCACCTCGTACAAGCTGTTCTGTGTTTGCAGTCTATATAAGTAACGTGTTTAAATGTAATATATTTTATGTTTGTATTAATTTCTAGTTCATCTGCAAGTATATCTCCTTTACATCCTCCATCATGCCATACAAACATTACATATATAAGAGAACACTAAATATGAAAAATACATTTAAGGGTCCTTGACTGATCAGAGCATTAAGAAGTGGAAGGTGCAGGGCACCACCAGTCACGTTACCTAGATCAGGCCTCTTCAGTCCCTCTTCAGCAGGGACTGGCTCACTTAGTTAGAAACAGTGATCACAGTAGATTCATGAAACCTACTTAGGCCTGCTCATGATTTGAATTGTTCATCTGTACCATGAATAGAATGGCCAAAGAAGAAATTGATACTTAAGCCGAGACTTTATAAGTAAAAACTCTGTGGATCTTGACATAGATGAATGAAAAATGCAACCATTATATCATCTGATTCAAGAAATCATAATATTTTAACACATTTTTAATATTTTACACATACTATGACAGTTGTCATAAAAGGCCTGTAAAAGTTTAATGTGGCCTTCGGAACACTGCCCTTAGGTAAAATGCTTCCAGTTTATGTTTGCCTTTTCTGACCACATCAAGTCCAAAGCAAGTCTTTGGAGTGCAGTATTTTTCCTTCAGTGTTATGCTGTGAAACTTGCTGATTTCAATGACAGTCATGAACCACAAAACTGTGTAATCTTCTAATAATAGACATGCCATTATTCTGTTGCACATGGTAAGGTACTCGTGAGTGCACAATTAGGCTCTTAGTAGCTCCTACATTTATGCTTTGAGGATGAGGTCCTTAGCAGCAGAACTGATGATGAGTGCTTTAAGGAAAGGGTTATTACCTATCCTCTTTGCATGGAATAAAAATATTGCCCAGCACAAAAATAATCAAGTCTGAGCATGGTCAATTTAAGTCTGACCATTAACCTATATGGAAGACCCCACTGGCCCTTTAAAATTGGCTTTAGTGTCTTATATTTGACAAGATTAGAGCATGCTCATGCACACACATATTTCTGTCCAGAGAAATAATTTCTCTTGATTGCTGCATCTCTTTTTTTTATTGTTCATTAAATAAGAAATGTGCACAGGGCTTGCCATGATTTAGCTGCACAGTTAAAAATTCCATAAGCGCTTCATCACAGCAAAACTTCATCCTGGTGCTGAAAATGAACTGGTCAAATAAAAGTGCTGTAGGATGCGCACATGTATTAACTCCTGCAAAGTTAAACTGGACTACAGATATAAATGGGGTTGTTACCTAATTTTAGTCTGTGGGCTTAAGTTATTATGCTTGACCCTGAACACAATGAATAGAGCAGAGCTTTGCCCAAAGGATGCTAAATGATAACCTTTATAATGACAGCAATTTTGGCTAAGAAGAGAATAGGAAAGCGTGTGACAGGAAGCTCCTATGTGTTAAGCAAATATTGTTACCTTCTGTTCACACCAGTGAATATTTCAACATTCTTTTTACATGTTTTTAATACTTGGAACAATGCTTTGCTTCATTAGCCAACAAGAATTAAACTAGTTTAAACACACTTAAGCATAACTGAGCCAAGTGTTGTCTACTGTCTCTCGCTGGCTAGTGGTTTGGCACAGCCGCATATCTGTTAAACAAGCATGCCAAAAGTATTTTGCAAGCACAAGGGAAGAAAGCTGAGTGAGAAAACAAGGGAATAAATACAGCTGAGGGCAATATTGGGCACAAAAAGCATTGTACAAGCATGCACAGTGTTAATTGAACATTGTTGTAAAGGAGCATGAATGTGACTTTCATCAGCTTCATATGGCGCATTTTTGCTTGTGGCCTTATGGCGTCAGAAGGGATACAACAGACAGCAGGGACAGCTTTCAGTGTCTGGCATCACTTGTGTGTATACTGTCCAGGGACTTATGTTTGTTAGTCAACTTATTGCCCTGCTTTCATTTTGACACTGATTCTGAGAAATCCTGTGTTTGTTATACCCTCACCCCATGCATTAAATAGACACTCCAAGACCATTCTTTTAAGCATAGAAAAAAATGCCTTTTTCTCAGCAGATGGCTTTTAAAGGACCATTTTGTAATTTAGATGAACAAATGTGAGGTTTAAAGAAAATGTATATAATTTAATGATTTTCAAACCTGACACCCAAGCCAGCAGCAGCACGCTGTATGTAAATAAACCACCAGGAAGAGTCACGCTATAATCTACATATAGCCCTGAGGCCTCCAACAAGGGTATAATTCAGTGGCATCCATTTACTCAAGGTTAGAATCAAAACAACATATTTACACGTACCCATTGAACCACTGGCTCCACTTTCTTCAGAGCCTAACCTCTTCTTTGTGCACCATTGGATTATCTACCCCATTCATCACTGGAGGCTCTGTTGAGAAGTGGGTGGGAGAGCTAAATCTTCTCACAATTGATTCTTTCCCCTCAATCAAAGAAGGCCATTGATGAACTGATAGAGAGATTGCCTAGTGGTTACCTGTGCCTAAGCTTTGCAAGTGAAGGAGATTACTGCATCTGTATACCTTTCTTTGAGTTTTCTTTGAGCAAAACATTATCATTTCCAACCTCTCTTTACCCATTATAATGTTTTTTTGGTACTATGCCTTTAAGACTATATGTACATCACTTTTTCTGGTTTTTATTGTGCCTCTTTTAAAAAACCGTCAGGGATGATATTCTGAATTAAATCCTCAAGTACATTAACTTCAGCTGCTCCTCTCAGTGTGTATCCTATGGAAGACTGATGGAAGAATGTCCCCACCCTGGCCACAGGCTTCAGCGTGTAAAGTCAGTGCTTTCAGTGAGCTATTTCTATCACTGTATGAAAGAAGCATGAGGTTTCTTTTATCACTGACAGCATTGCTTTTGTCTGAGTGAGTGTGCAAGTTAATTTAGATCTCAGTTGAATCAATAGGTGCATTTTATAGTTGAGTAGCAATAAAATGTGTCTGATGAGTGCTTTATATTCCTAATCATGTGATTTTCTTTTAATGTTTGTGACTCTAAATAATCCATGAATGTCTGATTTTGAAGCGAAAGTGACCATTCTGTCATACACGAACACACCATAGCACACAGTGTGAACAGCACGAAATTCTTCCTCTGCTTTTAACCTGTTCACCAAGTGAAGCAGCGGGCAGCCAGGAACACAGCACCTGGGGAGCAGAGTGTGAGGTCGATACTTTGCTCAAGGATTCCTCAGAAGTGCTTAGCAGTCTTGGGAATCAAACCCACGACTTCCTGATCACAGCCGTTACCAGCCGATTTTCCCTGACTGCGTTTGATTTTTGACTTTGGAGATAAAGTTTTGGATGTGTTCTTGCTTAAATTTTTGCCACCACAAAACCAGGTACTGGCAGCTTTGGCACTGTGTGCAGGTGCTAAGTCCTGTTGGGAAATGAAATCTGCATCTCCATAAAGTTGGTCAGTGGCAGGAAGCATGAAGTGCTCTAAAACCTCCTGGTATACAGCTGCGTTGACCTTGGCCCTCAGAAAACGCAGTGGACCAACACCAGCAGATGGCACCTCAAACCATCACTGACTGTGGAAACTGTACACTGGACCTCAAGCAACCTGGATTCTGTGCTTCTCCTCTCTTCCTCCAGACTCTGGGACCCTGATTTCCAAAGGAAATGCAAATTTTACTTTCATCAGAGAACATCAGCAGCAGTCCAGTCCTTTTTGTCTTTAGCCCAGGCAAGACGCTTCTGATGCTGTCTGTTGTTCAAGAGTGGCTTGACACAAAGAATGCAACAGCTAAAACCCATGTCTTGCGTATGTCTGTGCGTAGTGGTTTTGAAGCACTGACTCCAGCTGCAGTCAACTCTTTGTGAATCTCCACCATATTTTTGAATGGGTTTTGTTTCACAATTCTCTCCAGGGTGCGGTTATCACTATTGCTTGTACACTTTTTTCTACCACATCTTTTCCTTCACTTCGCCTCTCTATTAATGTGCTTGGACACAGAGCTCTGTGAACAGCCAGCCTCTTTTGCAATGACCTTTTGTGTCTTGCCCTCCTTGTGCAAGGTGTCAATGGTCGTCTTTTGGAGAATTGTCAAATCAGCAGTCTTCCCCATGATTGTGTAGCCTACAGAACTGGACTGAGAGACCATTTATAGGGCTTTGTAGGTGTTTTGAGTTAATTAGCTGATTTGAGTGTGGCATATCTTCAATACTGAACCTTTTCACAATATTCTAATTTTCATTAGTTGTATAATCATCAAAATGAAAAGAAATAAACACTTGAAATATATCAGCCTTTGTGAAATGAATGTATACATTATACACGTTTCACTTCTTGAACGGAATTAGTGAAATAAATCAACCTTTTGAAGATATTCTAATTTTATGACCAGCACCTGTAAAATGTACAAAAACACAAATTAAAATACTGATAAGATAACATGGCATGACAATACTTCTAAAACATATTATTCACAAAATGCAACAATTTGTCCATATATCACAAAACTGGCATTGCAGTTCACACAACTGCACCTGAGGAGATGATCTGAGAACCTGCTACACACACCAAAGTGTGATAACAGTTCATGAATAATTGACAATGGGTGTCATGAGAATGAGGCCTTCACAGCACACATGTGAATGTGGATGTTTTTTTCTATTCACACAGGATTAATTTCAGGCTCAGTTTCTCCTAGTGTTTGTGGCAGTCCTGTTGTGTTGTACAGCCCTGGTTAACGGGGAAATTTTTTATGCATTTATTTCTTTTTTTGCTGAAGTATTGTTTTAACATGAAGGATTGTGATTATTTATGGTAGTATACTTTAAATTTTAATTTTAATTTAGGATTTGTTTCATGAACTTAAATACGTTTGTATCTGATGAGATGGGCTGAGAGCGGCCACTAAAGGCCGCCCTTGTTGAAGTTGTAGTTAGGTTTTGTTTTGTGCTTTTATTTTGAAGGTGTTAGGTTTTGTGAATTATTAGTCACAGCTGTGTTTAGTTTGTAGTTAGTGCTTGTGTTTTGTTATTTGTGGATGGGATTGTGTTGGGGTATTTAAGGGTTTTGTGTTTTGTGTACGGGTGTGGATCAACCGTCATTATAGTGTCATGTCCCCTAGCGGCCTACAGGGGTCGCTGTTTTGTTTTTGGTGTTTCACTTTTGTAGGGTTTTCGTGTTGG
>JBBPCY010018885.1:0-14982 GCA_037974405.1 Brachyalestes nurse
GGTGTCCTGTGATTCAAACTTCAAACAAGCAAGTCATACATCTGAGGATTCTTATTCTTTATATATATTAATTTATATTTATACATGACCTAGTTTCCACCTCAAACACACTCACTGAACCAGACAATTAACAGGTGAGTTGAACCAGACGTATTAGAGCAGGGAAATCACCAAATTGTGACACTGGCCCTCCAGGACCGGATTTTGGGCCCCCTGACCAACAAGGTACAGTCTTATGCAAAAGTCCTCTGTTTAGTGTTTTGGTTGATGTTAAGTGTAAATAAGCTCCTTTACAGAGAATACACAGTATTATTATTATTATTAACCCAGATTCTGCTTTCCCTATAGACTACAACAGCAAAGAAAAGTATTCTTCTTCTTCTTATTATTATTATTATTATTAAAAAGTTTATTAGAAACTAAGAACTGACGATCTGCTCTCTGTACTTTATATTGTTATATCCCTGGCCGGCAGCTGAGGGTCTTTTATGTGTAGTGTGTATGTTCTCCCTCTGTCTCCACTGGGTTCTCTGGTTTCTTCCTACAGTCCAAAGACATGCCCCCTGGAGTGTGTGTGTGTGTGTGTGTGTGTGTGTGTGTCTATCCTGCAATGGACTGGCAACCTGTAAAGGATGTTTCTCCACCTTTCAACTTGTGAGCAATGGGATAGAATCCATCACCCCACGCAACCTGTGTTAAGGATAAGCAGCTCAGATAAAGGATGAATGGATTTAACATTTGTAAAAAGAACAATATAAAGAATAATAAAATAAAAATACAACAACGATAATAACTATTATTATTATTATCATTATTATTATTATTATTATTATTATTATTATTAGTAGTAGTGGTAGTAATAATAATAATAATAATAACAACAACAAGCAGTTCTGAAGTGCTGTGTGGTCTGTGAGCTGGTTTGTCCCGTGTTGCTCTCCGTCCGGAATGCAGAAGCAGGAGCAGAAGGGGCGGAGGAGACATGGCGGCGAAGGTGAGTTCCCCCCGACCACAGATCGAACAGAGCTGATCTTAAATCTCCAGTAATAATCACTTTAATACGAGAACGAGAAACGGCGCTTGCGCGTTTTTCTCCGGTTTTGGAGGTTTGAGGACACGCTGTGCGCGCGACTCTTAAAGGGAACATGCAGTAGACCCCCTGTCCGACCGTACCCTCCACCACTAAACACACAGAGAGACTCTCACTCCTCTCTTCCTTTCACTCCTTACTTTACTCCTCCACTCACGCCTCACTTCACTCCCCCACCTTACTCCTCCACACACGCCTCACTTCACTCCCCCACCTCTTACTCCTCCTCTCACTCCTCATTTCACTCCCTCTCTTACTCCAACTCTTACTCTTCCACTCACGTGTTACTTCACTTTTCCTTTCACTCTTCATTCCTCCTCTAACTCCTCACTTTACTCTTCACTCCTCCTCTAACTCCTCACTTCACTCCTCATTCCTCCTCTAACTCCTCACTTCAATTCTCATTTCTTTAAAAGCACATTGAATGACCTTCTGTGTATGATAATGTACTATATAAATAAACTTGACTATGGAAAGCCGCATGGGAATTAACACATTGAAACTCTGTACACACACACACTGGAATACATGCACATACCCACATACCCAATCCATAGGTACACACCACTGAACACACTTCCACTACATCTCGTAAACACACACACACACACACTGTCACTACCTGCACCACATCTCAAAATCACCCCAACACTCACCATTTGTGAGGTGTATAAAGCCTTTAAACTGTTTGAATTACGATCTGAATTTAGGGGAAGAAAGAGATATGAAAGGATGAGGAGAGAAGATGAAACGGGAGAGAGAGATATGAAGGGATGAGGAGAGAAGATGAAATGGGAGAGAGAGAGAGATGAAGGGATGAGGAGAGGAGATGAAATAGGGGAGAGAGAGAGAGACAGGGCTGCCAACTTTTCCAAAAACGTAACGGGGGGTGGGGGTGGAGTGTGCACGCCTGGTGGTGGGGTGCACGGAGACGGACGGACCGGGGTGTGGGGGAGAGACAGGCGGCTTCCCATACAAAACAGCATCTTAATTGTTACAGAGAACTTTAATAAAAGAAAGCTCAGTCAGTTTAAGCTCAGTCAGGTCCCATGTCTGTTTAACTAGCGGGTCACTACAGTGTAAAGTATTTCGTTTCTCGCGGGTTTAGTACAATCCCTGAAAACTCTCCTGTCTTACAGCTCTCGCCATAAATTTATCAGCAAACCACAAATTATGAGCATCTCTTTCTCTAACTCCGGATCTCATGGGACTATTATGGCAAACGAGAGTTTTTTGAAAAGCTCTCATCAAGCCCTACCTGACTGTGAAGTTTCACGGAGATTTGTGGTTGCCCCACCTAGAAAAAACGCAGCACGTTCCGTGGTGGACAAAAGTATTGGGACACTCCGCCGAGGCTAAAAGAGTTTGGCTATTTCTTCGTTGAATCTGAAGAAACTCCAAACTGCTGACATGTTGGCACATCTCACACGCAACAGAAACTCTTATCACGTGATGCATCTTCTCGCGTTATGCACGTCGCAAATCACGTTATGCCATATTTTTTTATCGGATTACGTCATTTAGTCCTTCCCGATTTCCGATCCAGTAATTTAGGTCAGGATCGGACCAATACGGATCCAGAATATCGGATCGGCGCATCTCTAACACAGACTGTCCCCTGTAGTTAGGGAATGGAAGTCGCTTTGGATAAAAAGCGTCTGCTAAATACCGTAAATGTAAATGTACATAATTGATTTCAGAATTTAATGTTGGACTGCTGTCACACTCATCTTCAGATTTTGGTCAGTTAGGCTGCAGCTGAAATATTATCTTACAGATAGTGTTTGTCTAATGTATTAGTGAAGAATGATACAAGTATTGTGAAAAAAAAACAGGTAGAGCGTTTCTCCATTGATCAGAATGGGCTGCAGGAACACAGTCTTTTATAACCTTACATAATACACTTTATAAGCTACAATGTACATATGTTGTACAAATGTTACTGGTTTACTACAGAGGACGGGTTTACTACAGAGATCTAGGATCCGTATTTGCCTTGCTTGTTCTACTGAATGTACTGAATGTCTGCTGGAGGAAACTGTGGTTTTTTTCATGCTCAATACAGGAACCACACACTCACAGAAGTTGAGCTTCTTGGAAGGTTTTTTTTGATTGGGGGTGGAGGGAACGGATGGGCCTGGCTCCTCATCGTCCTCCGTCTCATCAATGTTTTTCTTTCTCTTTTTAGCTTTCTTCTTCTCCTTTACTGGCGTTTCTTGGCTTTTACCTGGCTCTTTCTCCCTCTCAGTCTCATCCTCTGTGTCAGAGAGATTTTCGCAGAGCCTGAAGGAACCTGCAATGACATCCACGGATAAAAAGTGCAGATAATCTTCACAATAAAAATGCTCACAATTAATAAAAATTCAAACACATGGAACCGTCAGTTTATTTACCAGTAACATCTGGCCAATAATGATCCTGTGAACCTGTGGCTGGTAAGCAAATAATCACTCAGTGACCAAAGTGTGACTAAAACGAGTACCCTGTCCACTGTAAATCTAGACTGAAGACAAAATAAAGTAAAAGGTGACATGCTCAGTGGACTGACCGTCCAATAGATTGTTCTTCAGCAGGCGCAGAACGGGGTACTGCTGCAGGATGTGATCTTCGAACACACACTTCCAAAAGTGTAGCACAGAGTGACCCTTCTCTTTCTCCAGCCAGTCCAAGATCTGATACACACCATCCTTCTTCCTCTCCTTACTCTTCATGTTGATCACCCTCTGCACAGACAACATGAGAGATTTCAATAGAACTGATAGTACTGGTAGTCTATAATCAAGAGGTTATAGTATTAGTGGGTCCTAGTGGATTTGTTAGTAGAGAACCTTAGTAATAGAAAGTAATATAAGACTGTGTACTCATTACATACTTGTGTTATAGTAGACCTATAATAATATGCTTAAATGGAACATAATAAACATCATGTTATCAAAGTCATTCTGAGTCGTTTGGTGTGAAATGATCCATACTAGAAAAACGTACAATTGTTCGCAGTGGTAATGAATGGAACCAGAGATCTGAAGCATCTAATTGAATTAAATTTGACTGAATTTAACTGAAGCTTCTATAAATATTTCAGGAGAATTGTGACAGTTATAGTTTTTTTTAAGACTGATTACTTTTCCCATAATCAACACTACATATAGAAACTGATAGAGGTTTAAGTAGTCTAAAGATAAGTTAAATTTAAAGTAAAGCATACACACAAATACATCGTGTCTATTGTGTTTCTTGCCTTGTACAGTTTCTCTGGAACCAGGTTACGGTCTCTTAGCTGGTGCAGGAAAGTGTTAGGACACTCCATGCAGGACATCTCTGTCTTCTTACAGCGGAAAAAGTGAAAGAGCTCCTTCTTAGTCAGATGGTGTAAAGGATCCATTGGGAGTTTCTCTTCCATTTATTCGACCTGTTCAGGAAAATAGCAGCACAATAAGACTGTAATAAAGCAAAACAGTATATATCGGTGCATCTGAGCGTGTGTGTGTTGTGTATGCACTTTGTACTAAAGAGTTAAGCGCATGTTTTGGAGCAGCACCTTACAGGCCTGGGTTATTTTGTATTGAGCTGTTACAGCATGCACAGATTCCGGCACAGAGTCTCTTCTTTCTGTCTCTTTCTGTAGTGTAAATCTTCCCCTCTGGGCTGTCGATCTGTGTTTACGGTTATTAAAATATTGACGGAACGTACAAATCTCCCGCCCGAATCGACACGGTTTTTGCTCGGCAGAGGAAGAGAAACTGTGACGTAGGGAAAGTGAAACTGAAGCAGAGCGAGTTTGTGACCAGACTGTCCACCTCCTACTCCTCCCACCACAAGTGAAATACCTAAAACCACCGCTAGAGTGCGACCAACGGAGAGTCCGGGGTGAATGGGGGAGAATGGGGCTAAAGGGTAAAAACCTTTATTAAATAGTCTTCTCGTCTTTCACGCGTAAAGGTTCTTTGCTTATTGTAAATAAAAATAAAGTGCTATGTAGAAAAGGACTAATTAAGTCTTATTATATTTCTATTTTCTACAACAAACATGTTACGGGCAGGCATTTTGGTTACTGAGTGGTGATTGGTTGGTGAGCCGAGCAGCCCACTGGCGGTTCGTGCTCCCTGACGTCATTAGTGTTACACAAATACACAAGTGCAGTGTTGAATGTATTGTTTGGTCTCACAGAAAATGACATACCCAACAAGTCTCATGTGTATATAGTAATTATTTTGATGGCAAAATTTCATATACATAAGTGTAAATTTGTAGGTAAGAAGCCATGCTTTATTGCCTTTGAGAGAGAGTTCAAACAATACATATGTTCAATTAAGTACTCATTAAAACAAAAGGCAGTTAAAACTATAAGGGCTTGCTCTTCTTCCTCTGTATGTATATATTTACTCTTACCTTTATTTTGTTTATTTTCCTTTTTTATTATTTCCTTTATTTCCATTATTTTCAATCTACTGATTATACTTACTATGACATTTATTAATAAAAAAATAAATTAAATAAATGGCCCGCAAGACTGCCCGTAAATCAATGTGTGATTCGTGTGAATTAACAATATTTGGGTTTTGGATCATGATTGGCTCGTAGTCCCACGCTACTTTCGCCAGGATTGGTTATCTGCTGTGTTGTATAAAATTAGCCAATCCGAGCACAGAAGTCACCATATTATTAGCCTAATATAATTTACCCTAACATAAATGATGACACTTAAATCAGATGCATGCACTAGTGTTACTAAGTTAATGGGAAAAAAACGGTCCTTGCTTAATCTGCAAAATAGTTCACGTTAATCAAAAATAACCAGTTTAGTTAACTCAAAAAAGGAACATGTACCAGAAACTTAAACTATATAAGTTAGAAGATTTACATTTATTTTAAGTTTACACTACTTGATATATTTAATTTTTTGAGCATTTGGGTTTACAGTGAAGAAGCAGTGCTTCACTACAATCTAAAAAGAAGTGTTAGACTTCATGAGTGTCACTTGGTTCTGCATGTGTCTTCATATTGCTCATCCAAATAAAGGTTTCATTGGTCCTTAGGGATATATGTTAAGAGGCTTCAATTATTATGTATAGTTGTTGTTCACTTAGTTGGGTTTATGGCTTGTTAAATATGTATATGATTTAATTTAGATAAATAATCTTGATAAATTGGAGTATATTATCTGTAATTAGTACTTTGAACGTTTCGGGGGTTATTACCAAAGTAGCGTTGCCATTAAGGTGTGTACTTAGTCTGCAACAATGTTTAGACAGATGCTACGTGTGGAAGTAATATCGCCTGACCCTTGCAAAAACCTGCCAAAAGGGAATAGGCCTGACCATTACACCAAAACGTACTTTAATGACATTGCATTCAGATACATAGATTTTCATATGGAGTTGGTCCCCCTTTGACCAGAAGCAGCTGCTATAATGGTTCGCCCTGCCCAAATTGGATAAAATAATTAACAGAAAACCATGTGATTAATCGCTGCCCAGCATTAATAATAAATCAACAGGACAATAATTTTAACACAATTTTAGATTGTGTTAATATATTTGAAGTTTTGTGAACTGCAGTGTTTTACAGTGAAGCCTTGTAAGCCCAACTGATAACTTACCTTAGCCATCAATGTTACAACAGGATTATTTTATATGTCGTTTTATTCTTTATGTATTTTCTATGCTCTGTAAGCCATACTGTTACTATTACAAGTAATCAAGTGAGAGCCATACCATCCATGTAAGCTCAACTACCCTCTTTATGTATTTCCCATTTTGGGTAGTAGGTGCTTGATTTATTTACTTTATCCATCAAAACCTTATAAAATTAGTTTAATGGGAAAGAGGGTGTAGATTAAATTAATTAGTAAGTGAATAAAACAATCAAAATTTAAATGTACAAAATTTAACTGAAAGCAGAAAGCAATATGTAAATATACTTATGAACTTAAAGGTTTCATTATGAAAGGGATTCACATTATGAAATGGTTTGATCATTAAAACCACTCAGATGAAGGTGTGAAAATGGATTTTGGCATACAGGTTTGACAAGGAAAAAAATCACTCTTTAATTGTATTATTTAATTAAAACAAATCTTTTACTGCCACAAAGTGAAAAAAATATATTGGATAATAGGTCATTACAATATAACCAAATTACAAGGCAAATGCTAATCAAGTCTTTTGAATATGGCTTTTAAAAATGCAATCAGTATTTTTGTGCCTAGTACCCGTAATTACAAAAATCTCCCAAATCAGAACATAAATAAACAGAAATACATGAGTCTCAGTAGATTGGACAGTTACTCTGAACACTACAGTTGTTTTACATGAGTTGAGTGGAAACTTTGTGAAAAGTGGAAACACTTTCCTTCCTGAAGAGCAAAGATCACTAAAAAATCTACTTTGGTAAACACAACATTAGCCAATCAGAAATAGAAAATATGTTCTAGAGGACTGCAAGTTTGTAAAGATTAGATAAAAACAGTAGTAATAGTTCCATAATTTAATGTCATAAACTGTGAGCTTTTTCCCACTTTAGCCAAATTAGCATGATAACTTTTTTACATCTCTATCTCTATCTCATACAATTAAATACAGTTTGCTCATACAATTAAATTAATTACTTACAGTTCTTGATACTCAAATGTTTACCATGTTACTACAAAGTGGAAATGCATAGCTAAGCCCTGATGATTTGTACAATTAAAAAGGCCTGCTTAAATGTAGAAAACTAATAGGAACCCATTTACTTGCCCATGTATTAATACATAAACAACAAGTACAGAGCAAAATATATGTTCCCAGTAATATAAATCAAGTTCAAAGGGACAGTATTTCCTTTCAAAGTGACTAGTGGATTAAAATCATTGGACATATGACAAAAAGTCTAGCCAATCCACTTTGTACTAACAGTAACACGTTATTTTAACAAAAATCATTAACCTGGATACAACCGCCACATACCTGGGTGGTAAAATATTATGAAATAAACAACTGTATGTCTAAGGCATGAAGAACAATCTCAATACAAAATATCTTTGTATTGTACATGGAAGAATAGGTTTTCAAAAGTGGATTTTTTTTTCTTTAAAACCAGATGAATAATCGGTTGCATTACAGTAACAAAAAGACTAGCCAATGCATTGTGTAGTAACATCAACAAGTGAAAACTATTGCTTCCAATATCCCAGTGTAAAACCAGCACAGATGGATTTGATGTCTTTTCAGGAAATTAACATAAAATTAGCACTTGCAACAGTTACTGCTGCCTAAATACATCAAATTAAACACTTGTTTCAGAGTCGTGCAGCGTAGTTTACGCACAAGGTGTGGTCTCGTACATCCCCCCACCCCCCGTTTTTCATGTGAGGTATGTGATCCACCTGTCCATGACCAGTCAAAGTTAGAGTCTCGGGGAAAAGGGCAGGTGCAACCTCCCTGAGGTGTGTCTCTACTTTTTGATAGGCCATGTCAGGATGACAAGCCTCCCCCTGATGCAGACCACAGTCACCCGTGTGTAGAACACGGGTACCACGGGCTACAAGAACTTTTAGAGGTTTATGTATACAAGTACCAGAAAGGTTTTGTAGGGTCCAGTCCCAGTTGTAATCATCATAGGTGCAGAACTCATTGTTACACCCCATTAACTTGTAGTAAACCTCTCTGGAAATTCCAATGCCTGTGTTGTGCTTGGTGGACATCCATCCTGATGTTTCAGTTTGGGCAGACAGTTCAATAAAATGGGAAACACCATCATGATTGCCTAGTGCAAGAACATCACACTCTGCACAGTGAGTATTCCTAAGCCTGGTCATTGATTTGAAGAACTGGTAGAAGTCAGGGAGTATGTAGTTGTCGTCCTCAATGAAGACTGCAAATTCTTTGTAGCCCTGAAGCACCTTCACTCGTTCAAACACAAAATGCAGTTTCCACCACCAGTGATGTTTGGTTTGTGCAATGGAAGCCTCCCTATAATGGCCATAAGAGTCAGGGTGTTCTGCATTGATACATCTCGTTTTTCTGGCATTCTCCTTTGATATATCCCTAGGACAGTCTTGCGGATCCTGCCCAGGAAATTCGTTGGGATACAGTTGTGTGCTATAAGGAAAGTGTATCTGAAGTACCTTGCAGAATGTTATTTCTTTGACTAGATTAATAATATCTTTTGAGAAATAATCGTGGCTAAAAATCACAAGGAACTTGTGTATTTCAACTGCTTTTTTCAGGGACTGTATAAGCATTTTTAAGTAAGCAGGTCTGTTATGAACCTGCACAACAATCACAACTTCCGGTTTCTCTGGAAACTTATGTGCATTCTGGACAAACTGCGCATAGTTAATGTCGTAAACTGACTTCCTCATACTCGAGACAGTCCCATACTGAAAGGTATTTATAACAGCTTGCGTTCCTTCGTGTGGAAAATCTTCAACAGCACTATTGTGTGTTTTCGCGAGTTTAAAATAAAGTAATATAAACAGAATAACAGAGGTCATTAGAAAAGCAGCCACATTTTTCTTCAGAAGTCGCAGTTTCATTTTGCTTAAGTTAGATACGGTGGGCAATGACAGTAGCCTCAAAAAGCCCAATCTATGTGGCATAACGTCTTCGTAAAGCTGAAGGCATGGCCAAGTAGTCTGGATTCTTCCTAAACTGCGGTCGCTACAAATTCTTCATGGGTTGGTTTTTCTATTGCACATAAGGCTGGGCGTTCAACAATATGCAGACACATCTGTCAAGTCAACTTGATTTTCAAAGTTTACATGTGTCCAGAATGATACCTGAGAGCGAGAAAACAATGGTAAAATATCTTACAAGACTAGTACGTCATAAGCAGCAATTCAAATGTTATATTTCCAAGAAAAAAATATTAATCGAAAAACCTACCAGTTTAAGAGAGTCATGAGCAGCAGATACGAAACCAGGAACAGGAAAACGCTAGAATACCAAGTAGGTTGACCTGGCGTGCAACTTGGCTGCTGACGTGTACTTTTCAACCAGCAAGAACAGACAGTGCGCACATTTGAATGAATCCGGTTAGACTAGTACCTGTTGTGATTTTAGACCTTAATTTAAAACCAGATGGTGCCATTTTTGCGAAGCTTTTTAAACTGGTGCGGCGACCGGTGTTGTGTCGTCGGAAGCACCCCTGTCGCCCATTTGAAGATAATCACATGGAACTATAATTAAACGTACAGATAACAAATACAAGATGTCTTAATCGCTCAGAAATCGAATATAGTTACCTGAAATCCACAACAGAATGTACGGATAACCATAAGACGTTTTAACACTTATAAATCCCAAATGACACGAAATTGCTTTGTTTAGTATCAGGGCTTTTGAGTGGATTTCATCTGGACTCATTATCCATAAATCGAGCCCATGAGATTTACCTTGTTTACCTTAACTGAAATTCAAGTATCCCTGCAAATTCAGGCTAAAAAGACATCTGCAGTAGTAATAGAGAGAGAGAGACCATGACATGCAGTCTGGATTTTTCCTAAATTGTGGCCCTTACATGATCTTTAAGTCAATAGCAAGTCTCTTTAAGGCTGTGTAAATCAACTATGACATCTAGGCTGTATGCTGACTGCAGAACATGGATATAGCATTGTTTAGACCATCCTACACTGTAATCCCAAAATTTATTTTAACTCAAATAAGTTAGTTTGTTGTACATAAATGTCTTAATGTCCAGAGGATTACTCAACAATTTTAAGTTAATATCACGTTTTTGGTAACGGCATGAATATAAACGACACTTTTCAGTTGTATAAACATATACCAATTTAGTTTTGACCAAGAGAGATTTTATTGGCCGGTTTAGTTTTGATCAGGAAAGAATTTATTGGCCTGTTCGAAAACCCGCCAAAAGGCGTTTTATATAGCAGCCCATGTCGGCCTTCCTTCCGTAGCTTACAAATATTAATCTTTTGTGGTTTTTTGAAGCGAAGTGCTTTTGTTTTTACACTACATCAGATAAACTTGGCTGCTTATTTTTAACACGGGATCTGGAAACCTTGTAAAAGCTTCTAGCGGGACGCACATCGCCAAAAGACGAGGAGGACCTGGCAGCCCGCTCACTGGTAAACGTAAGGACCAAAGGAAAGCAAACATGATTTGGAAATGCAAGTATTGTGCATTCAGTTGTAACAAAAGAGGGCAGCTATTAAAACATTACAGATTAAAGCACGGCAGCTACGCTAAATGTGACCCATTCCCATGTCCATATCAAGAGTGTTTGTGTACGTTCAGGAACTTCGGAACTCTTAAAACTCACATATCCCGTTTTCATTCCCCAACTCCGCGCAAACAATCTGAACCACATTTTCATGTTAAGTTACGTTGTCAGCTATGTGAGTTTCTTAAACCATGCCAAGACACAGAGTATTTTACACAACTCTGTAGTAGACATCTTGGAGATAACCAGATGGTCCAGTGTCCGTTTGAAGGCTGCACTTTTGAGACTAGTGTGTATTCAATGCACATAAAAGTACACTCTAAAAAATAAAACTAAGCAATATTTGACCCAGTACAATAAATTGTTATTCCAATATGTATAGCGTAAAATTTTGGGCTAATGTGTATTATTTAATTAGGCGGAGTTCACTTCAATTCCACATTCATGTCAGCACTGAATATAAAAATCTTAGTTCTCTGAATGAAGATCCGTTTGTAATGAATATTCTTTTTTCTGGCATGTAGAGAAGTTTTTAATTTTGGATAAACGTCGCCATTTTGTGTCAGTGTGTTTGGACTAAGCAGTTTTCTTGGAAAGGAAAACTACGATTAATGGGTAAGTGAAACTTATTATTAATTTAGAATTAGTTTCCGAGACAGTTCAGAAACGTTTTTTGGCGAACATAACTGAAAACAGGAACAACGTTGGATTCGTTTTAAATTATCTTTTATGACGCAAGTAAACCTTTTAAAACGTAATTAAAAATATAGCAGCACTGGTTATGCATCATTTAAAATGGAATGCTTCATTAAGCTCATTCTAACCGGTTATCAAATAGAAAACAGGACAAAAAATGTGAAAACTTTCTGCTCGGAAAGAACAGAAATGAAATGAAGCCGAGGATGAAATGGCACTGCGACCAAAGCCCAGGCACAAGGAGTGACGGTTTTAGTGCTGCGTTCCAGTAGGAGATTTAGAGGAGGGGGAGAGTGGAAGCCTTACGATCAGTGACCATATTAAGGTTTAATTTTCAGTGTTAAATTACATAATTTTACAGTTATGATAAGATCAACATTTGGTTTTTTTCAGTATTGTGCTGAGCTTTGGGTCTGTTGATGTCGTTTTAAATACTCCGGGCCTGCCGATTTTTAAAATATATGTTAAGAAATATATCTAATAACTATAGAATTACTAAGTTAGTTACTTTCCCTTTATAGAATTACTGATTCATCTAGATTGTATTATGGTTCTCTTTTATTTGGCACACTGCTTGTGAGGGTCCTGGTAGCTCCTCCTCCTCCCCTTGCCAATCAGTCTGTACCCCCCTCCCTCTTTCCTGATTGATATCCTTTTGAATAGAGGTAAGTTGAGTGATGTTAGCTAAAAATCAATCTGAGAAATATTAATATTCAAAAGTGTCATCCGTAAGGTTATTTGTCCTTATCTTATTTATATTTCTTTTATGTACAGTATTTTTTTGTTATTTTTGTGATGAATTTGGTAAATGTACATTTTATGTTCTTTTGTCCCACCACATGTTGGGTGCTAGCCAGAATTCCAGCTATATTTACATAGGCTAGCTTAACTAGCTGTGACACTCTGTGGGCTGTTTTAGGAGTTGGAAGCATAAATGTGTGGAGGACCAACGTTTTCGTTTTTATATTCTTTGTGCAGGTGTGTCATTTCATTCCTCTTAACTGTATACTTTTTGCCTGTTTGATATCCTTTTGGATAGAGAGAGAGTAAATAAAACTTCAACACAGCAGTTCTCGTTTTGAGTAATTTCTCACAACACAACCCGGGTTACCCTTAATCAGGCGTTTTTCAGGGTTCGTGGCGCCAGGTAAGCATAGACTGAGCGCCGACAGATTATCTGCTTATTGGAGCAAATCACAAACTCCACAGGGCCGTTAAGCACTGGCGCTTGGTCGGCTGCGCGTTCGAGTGGCGTGTTACATGCAACGTTTCTTGGCTCAATTTCTGCCGAAATCCTGACGAACGCAAAAAACGCAGATGAATACACGAAACTACAAATCAAGATGTCCAACACGTAAACGCCAGTGTAAGGCTTCACTGAAGCCAATCAAGCGCAGATACAAAATGCAGCATACAAAGTGCATTCGTTTATCCAAGATTCAGACGTCAGTGTGAACGAGGTCTAAGAATAAGAAAATACTGGTAATATTTTGTGTAAATATATTTATATATGCTCTAATATGGTGTTCCTTGTGCTTTTCAGGCTTTTCATGAAGTGCAAGATATGCAGATTTCGTGGCTCCACTCAGGACACACTTTTCAGACATTATAGGTTGAGACACTGGCACGGACCATATTCCTCATTTCCTTGTATTTACAGTGATTGTGCTTGTACATTCCGGACTGCAGGTGCGTTAAAAACTCATCTTAACCGAATACATCCCGAATACAGTAAAAAATACATTTTTTACCCATTTAAGAAAGCATTTGAAAAAGTATGAAACTCTTAAATGTCCTTTTATAAACTGTGACTTTGAGACCAACATATATGCCACATTCAATGTACACAAAAACAGGAAACATAAATTTCAATCTTAAATGAGTTTACACCATTAGTTAATCATGCTGATACTGCAAACCAGTTAACTGGAGGACCTTAATCACATTATTGAAATATTTCCATATGAGAATTCAGACAAAACTAACAGACTCTTGTTTTCTGAAGCGTACAATAGGAGGAAATGGACATGAAAATTTGACTTTTTTGAGGCTTCTTCCTTTCTTTGTTGGTGCATGTGTACCTGAAGGTAAAAAATCATGGGAAATCCTGATGGGTTTAAAAGATATTGTTGAATTGTCTGTGGCCTCCAGATTCTCAGAAGAAACTTTATGCTACTTTGAATTGAAAATTTCAAATCATCGCCTGTTATTCCAAGAGGTATTTCCAGATATCAGTCTAAAACCAAAACACCATTTCATCGAACACTACCCACATCTAATTCAGTGTTTTGGCCCTTTAGTACATTTTTGGACTATGCGATTTGAGACTAAGCATAGCTTTTTCAAAAAAAACAGTACGGGATTGCCAGAGCTTCAGAAACATTCTAAACACCTTAGCCACCAAACATCAGTTCATGGTTGCATACCATTTGGATTGCCCAGATTTTCTCAAAGCTGCAGCACATATAGAGAGAGTAAAAACTGTTCAAATTACCTCTCTTGAGGGCAGCTGTTCAACAAAGGTACAGTGGACAAACTGCTGTATCTTTAGCTTCCACTGTGTGAATATATGGGACCACTTACAAAACAGGCATGACTGTGTCTATTGGGTCTTCTTTTGGATTACCAGAATTTGGCCAAATCCTGAATATTACTGTTCTTGGGAGTGACGTCTGCTTCATTGTTGAGCAAGTTGAAACATGGTATTTTGAACATCTGAGAGCTTATGAAGTTGTTAAAAAGGATTGTGCAGACATTCTCACCATTCACCCGCAGGATCTTTATGACTACTACCCACTTACTTTGTATAGTATAGAGGGAAGGCTCATGGTGTCACTAAAGAGGTTCTTATTGCCTTAGGTGTTCTTAACCCATGACCAATGTTGTCATTAATTGATTTACTGTTTCATTCTTTTTTGTTTATTTATCAGTGTATCTTTTGTAATCATCAAAATGCTGTTGCGGATAATTCTTGGTCCAGACAACATCAGAAAATTAACATGTCCTGGCACAATTTCAACCCTGGAAGACCT